>QGDG01000120.1:0-67882 GCA_003268315.1 Stemphylium lycopersici
CCCCCACCCCCCCCCCCCCCCCCCCGCCCCCGTTTATTCTTTTCATCCGCGTTTTTCTCTGTCTACAGTGTGAGTGCTGTGTCAAGAAGCGACCGGCCATGCCATGTCCCATGGTATCGACAGCTGTGGTTGGTTGCGGACATGAGCTATCGACTGTCAAACAGAGAAGAAAATACGAATGCCGACAATACTTCTTGCTGTGGCATCCACCAGAGGAGACAAGTAACGAGGCGGCCAGGACGTGCCGTGGCCGACGTAGCTGTGGCGGGCTGGAAGTGAGACAGCTCCACGTGCTGCCCAGCCACTCTTGTCTTAGCTCGAGCGGGCATCAGACGTCGGTGCACCCAACGTGGTCGCCAACTCTACCGAGAGAGCGTGTCGTGCCCTCGCGCCTCGTCATCCGGCCCTTCACTCTGCTGCTGCAGCATACCTGCGTCACACGTCGTCCCCCATCATGGCGGAAGAGGCATCTTCTATGCGCTCGTCTCAGGGGTCGTCATCGCGGCGTGCGCCCAAGAATGTACGTAGGCCCGCAGTGCTCGGCGCCCACACCCAACCACAGGTACTGACATGTCTTGAATCCAGCCCCAGCAGCAACTCTCCCAGATTGAAAAGTCCGTCACGCACCTGCTCGTCGCGACGAAGCAGCTCCTCGGTCCGTCCAAGGCGCATCCCGCCCCGCCACCCACAATCTCACATCTGCTAACACCGTCTAGAGACGCTGACACTATGGTCGCGCGGGACTGCCACCGAGAGTGAAGTCTCCGACGTCTACGTGCGCCTGGGCTATGAGTTCAACATCGCGTCACGGGCCTTTAATGCTATAGGCGTTGATACCAATGATCTCGGAAACGTCCCGGAACTGCTGCGCGGTATACTAGAAGAGACGCTCAGCCAGGAAGCCTCACAGTCGAGCCTCGACAACTTCTTACCACGGATACGAGACATTATCATAAACCTCCTCCACGGCCTGAAGAAAAAGCAGCAGCGATTACGACAGCGTACAGGAAGAGATGGCTCACTCAATGGAGGCGGGAGTCCGCGACAGGGCAGCGTGGGGAGTTCTGGTGACATGGAGGAAGGCCAACAACACCCGCGTTCGGCAAGCCAGAGGCTACCCTCAAGAGGAGACAGCCCCTCGTTTGGCGGACCTGACCTTCCCCCGCGCTCTTCCTCCGTAGCAGGCGGCAAAGCCTCTCCCAGCAAATACGACGCCCTTCCCTCGAACCCAAAAGCAAATCGTTCGACCACCGCAAGCCAACTATCCACCGATTCGTCCATGTCCAGTACTACCGCCCAACAGATGCCCGTAACTGCTCCCTATCCCTCCGACGATGCCATGCCCAAACCCCCGGAACAGTCACAACAACAAAAACAGCAGCAACAGCAACAACCCAACTATCCAGTCGATTTTCCTCCACCTCCACCGCCACCAAAACAAGAAGATGCGCTGGCCGCGTTACAAAGAGGCGGCGAGCTAGAGCGAAGGGCCTCGCGGAGATTCTCAGCGTACCAGATCCAGAAGCATCTTGGTACGAATGGCATACCACTTCCGCCGGTTCAGAATTCGCCCATTCCGAATAGGGGCCGGGATGTGCGTGAATCTATGAACGCAGTCCGAACGAGAGCGTCCATGATGCACAATCGGCAACGGTCCAACCAACAGCTTGCTCAACAGCGTCCTGCAGTTGAGACCAAATTTTCTTTCGATCAACCCAACGATAGACGCATCTCCGAGGAAAGCTCTAACAGCAGAGCGCCAAGCATCTTGCCACCCCAAGAGTCTGGCCTTGAAGACAGCCCCATCCAGAAGACGCCGGACGACAAGATCGGTACGCCAAAATTACCTGAAGGCGACCAAGTTTCCCTCGGTGCCACTCTCAATGGACCTCTTTCCGAACCGGCTGAGCTTGGGCCTGGATCACCGGTCAAGGAAGAAGCCGCAAGGCCAGCCGCAAGCCGCAACAGCTCTTCCAGGGCCAAAACACCTTCTCCGCAACCAACCCACTTTATCCCGGAACAATCGCCCCAGCAAGGGAAAGAACTCACGCTGTTCCTGCAATACAAGAGCAAGATCAAGAAGTACGTTTTTGCGGATGGTTCCGAACTATCTTCTGCTCGCTTGCAACTGGCCTTTATCGAGAAGTTTGCCTGGGACACCCACCGCTATGGAGATCTTCCTGAGATCCATATCCAAGATCCAGTTTCTGGTGTGCGATACGAGCTGGAAGACATACACGATATCAAGGACAGATCGGTTCTCGTTCTTAATGTTGAGCAACTGGACGAAGTGAAGAGTCACATCGATGACAAGTTTGGCGGGCTCAGTAAACTGGTGGAGAGTATCAAGACAGTCGTGGATGACCAGCAAGCCACCATTCAGCGCGTTGCCGAGCGCCAGCAACAAACCACCAAGGAGATTGCCGGCATGTCTGCGGCACCATTATCTTCAGCTCGCAACTCTGCTCTATTCCTCTCTCGCTCCACCCCAACAGGCGCACCTACCGAAGGGAACGTGACCTCAGCCACTCAGCTTAGCGAAGTGCAGGCGCTACGTCGGGACTTGGCAGTTGTTCGTCAGACCTATTCGTCGTTCGTTTCAGACATACAGGCCAGCATGTCGACGATCCGTACTAAAGCGGGTGCAGTCAAGTCGACTGCCATCAAGGCTGCTTTACCCTCACTTGATGGTGATAGTGGTCGCGCCTACATCAATACTGGGAAGAAGGCTCTGCAGGATGACTCCGAGAAGATTGTTAACAGAGTGGACGATCTGCAGGATCTGGTCGAAGATCTCAGAAAGGACGTCGTCCTTCGGGGTGTTCGACCTCTGCCGCGCCAACTGGAGACTACCGCGAAGGATCTATCGACAGCCACTGCAGAGCTCAAGAAGCTGCAAGACCTCCTAGCCAAGGAAAAGCCCCTTTGGACCAAGATTTGGGAACAAGAACTGCAAACTGTATGCGAAGAGCGAGACATGCTCACGATGCAAGAGGAACTCGCAGCCGACTTACAAGATGATCTCGAAAAGGCAGCACAGACCCTGGAGCTGGTTGAGCAGGCGACAAAACAGCAAAATCTCGAAAGTGAGAAGGAGAGTGGTAAGGGAATGCGCTCGGTCAGTGGCCGCAACATGCTCAATGCAGTCGCATTGGACAAGGTTGTGGATCCCCGACAAGCTCGTGACGGTGTCCTCGGCGAGGTCAAGGCACTACAACCGAACCACGAAGGCAGACTGGAGGCTATCGAACGAGCTGAAAAGGCGCGCCAACGAGACCTTGCCACACGGAATGACGACGAATTCAAGCGCGAGCTTGGCAATTTCGTTGAGGAGGGCAAGCTCAAGAAGAGTGGCGGTATCGAAGAAGCAGAGCGTCTCCGAAAAGCAAAAGACGAGCGAGCCCGCAAGGAGAACTTTGAGCGGGAAGCCGCACGCCAGAGAGCCAAGGCCGAGAAACAGGCAAGAGAAGCCGAGGCCGCCGCCGCAGCAGCAGCAGCAGCAGCAGCCACCAATGGCGACGACGCTGAAGGCCGAAACGGAGAGGCTGAAGCCGCACCAGAGAACCAAGAGGAGGCTAAGGGAGACGAAGGTGGTCCTGCCTAGACAAAACCACTTTTGTCAATCTTCATTCTTAGCCTCTTTTTCTATTCCCTGGGCAGAGCTGATGTGTTTTGGGTCTAGATCTGCCGCAAAGTCAGTTCACAATCCGACCCTGGGTCAAACCCGGTGGTGTTCCGCTGTCCATGCAGATGAGATTTGCAGCAGCCACGGGTTTGGATCTACCAGTGTCGGTGCGGATGCCTTCATCCACGGCGACGATATCTACAATCTCGGCATCCCGTGGCTCCGCCACTATCAGAGTTGTCGGCGATAGTGAGCAAGGAATCGACGAGACCATCGAGTCAACTGCTTCAGCATTACTCAACAATGTCCCAGGGGCCCTAATAGACACAACTCCAACGCCTTCCCCCGCTCAAACCCCAAACCCCTCCTTCTCCCGCGGCAACAGCACACTGAAATCCCCTTCTTCTTCCTTCTCTCTCTCCCACCACACTCTCAAACCCTCCCTCAGCTTCCGCAGCCGCGAGAAACCCACACTGGACACTGCACCACCATCACCATCACCATCACCGCATCGTCCGCGGGGCAAAACGTTCCCCCATGCAAACTCTTCTAGATTAACACAGTCAAAGTCCCGCAAGACGCTTGATACTGGAGCTGCGACGCGATCGGATAGCAGCACTGACGGTCTGAGTGAAGGCAGAGAGGGAGGCGAGGGCGATGCTGATAGTGTTGTTTCCTTCACGCCCAGCAGTGGGAGTAGGAAGAATATCGCGACATGGTTTTCAGGCTTTTTGGGGCGTTCCTGACAAGTGAAGCAAGCCTCATTTCATTCATCTGCAATAGATAAGATAGATTGGTGGTTGGGGGGGGAAACAAGGGGAAAGGGGTGGGGGGGGCGCTATTTTGTGTTGTTACAGGCTAGTCAGTTAGCGAGCGGAGTTTTGAGGAAAGAACGGGAGAGGAGTATTATGGATTCATCGATTGTTTTTTTTTTATGGTTATGAGTCATTAAGCGCAGGGGCTGGGATATAAGCATTTCTATGGCGTTGGATCATGATTATTTGTTTTTGCACTTGGTCTAATCATACTGAGGGATATGCATAGCGATCACGGCGTTGTCATAGTGGGGTGCTTGGGTTGATGGGAGAATGAGACAATGGGCAAATTCTGTAATGAAAGGTTGTCATCATTGAAGGGGCTGGATGGAACGAGGCACTGTATCGTTGCCCTCTTGTAGGCTGGGTAGAAACGTGTTGGCAAACTCGGTTCGCCATTATAACAACTTGTTGTAACAAAGTGCTGACCTGTGTATATGTTCGTGATGCATTTTTCTTTGCCTTCCAGAATCTTGGTATTAGAGACCCTCCACCTTCGATATTCGCCATAAACGCCAATTTACTTTCTGTCGCCTCCGTTTGCTTGTCCCTCGTTCCCCGTTACCGGATATTTCCCGCCAAAACGCCGACGCTGATGCAAATGCATAAACCTGTCCACATGTTTGCTCTTCCGTTCCCTTTGCCAACAGGAATGGTTGTCATTGGCCACTCAATTGCCGACAGCAGTATCGTTCAAAGCCACACAGACGGCACCACGGTGATGGCCGTTGTACTGCCGGATGATGCTCTGGCTACCTAATTCCCACAACCGTGCGTAGTGGTCGGAGCAGCTGGTAACCAGGTAGGCACTGTCGGCTGAAAAGGCACAATCCCAAACCCACCTCTGATGACCGTGGAGGGTAGTCTCCAGAGGGAAGGCGGCGGGATCGCGTTCGCTGGCTGAGGGGAGGTTGTCGGTTGGCGTGACATTGTGGGGAGCAGAAGTGTCGACGGACCAGATGCGGGCTGTATGATCGGCGGAGCAGGTGGCTAGATGGCGCACATCTGGGGAGAGGAGGACGCGAGTGATGTAGGTGGTATGGGCAACGAACTTGCAGATGGGCAGAATGGACGTGGTATCGCTACGCTGGATCATGCGCCAAACGTAGACGTTTCCCTGCAGACATATCAGAACTTTATATAGCCTTCGCCTATCCAGGGGATGGTACTTACGGCATTGTTGCCTGCGCAAACCATACTACCGTCGCTGGCTACCGTCACACTGGCGACGCTGACATCGTCCTCGGGAATGAGTTGGTGGGAGCACTTGTTCTCTCCCAAGTCCCAGATTCTCACATTACCACCCCGGTCGCAGCTAATCAGCTCTCCCTGGTTCGGGTGAATGACCACGTCGTTGACAGGCACGCCGTGGGTGTAGTTCCGCTGAACATTGCCTGACCTCGTATCCCAAATCTTGACGGTACCGTCCTCAGATGACGTGACTAGCCACTTAGACTCGCAGTGGAAGGCGACACCAGTGATGTTCGAAGTATGGCCGTCGAAGGTGAGGATAGCGTTCGGATTGGTCGACTTGATATCGTAGAGCTTGACTGTGTGGTGGCCAGCAGCGGCAAGGTAGCGCTTATCAGGCGAGATACACAGGCGGTTGACCTGCGAATCTGGGTGGGGGATAGTCCGAGAGCATATTCCTGAGAGCGCTTCCCAGAACCTGGCATCCTGCTGTCAGTATAGGTTGCGACTAACACGTCTCTGGGCGTATGCAAACCGAATGGTATGGTCGTAGCCCGCTTTTTGGAGGTCAGTCACTGTACTCTAGCCAAGGGAGGCAGTTCCACTGACCAGTACATAAAATTACCGACATGTTGGGCGCTCAGGGCTAAGATGCTTCAGGCCCGAACTACGCGTGTATACGTCTGAACAGAAATTAAAAGTTAAAGCCGGTTGGCGCCGGTATCGTGAGCTTAGTACGGGCAGTGATACAACAAGCTTAACAAAGCGCAAAGATGCGAAACATGTTTTGCGCGTGTACTGTCGCAATGGCAAGAGGGGAAGCTTCGCGTTGAGGGGACAGGAAGTTGGAGTTGCTCGGGAGTGCTTGGACCATCGCTCAGCCCTACGGCGGTCAGCCTATCGTGGCCTAGTGCTATGTAGCACCTCCCTCACGTGTTGGCCTACACGCGACAGTGACATGTGCCATGTTTCGGGATCGAAGGAGTGATCGAAGCGGTATCATAAAAGGCAAGAACCCATCATACAATTACTGCGATACATGTGCGTTACAAACCAAACCAAAACATGCAGAGTGAGAACAATTCCGTTATACTTTGATCCCCTACAACTTACTGCCTGTATGCATCAACGAGTAATTCTTCGGCTCGCTCTCCAGCGCGTCTCTGCCTATCTCCCCAATGTTCTTAAAGCCACCCACGTTCATGAGGATATCCAAATCCGCCAACAATCCCCTCATGACATGAGTGACACCTGTCTCGCCCATAATGGAGAGACCCCAAATCCACAGTCGGCCAACAAAGACAAACTTTGCGCCCAGAGCGAGGGCTTTGAAGACGTCGGAAGCGGACCGCACGCCAGAGTCAAACATGATGTAGATGTTGTCGCCAACAGCTGGGAAAATGTCAGTAGGGCACCAATTGAGTTGTTTTGAGGAAAAACATACCGTCAACAATCTTCTCGAGAGCGTCAAGGCTTGCAATTGCACCATCAATCTGTCGGCCAGCGTGATTACTGACAACGATGCCATCAAAGCCCAGCTCGACAGCCTTCTTCGCGTCTTCCACACTCTGAATGCCCTTGAGAGAAAATGGCTTGCCGCCGCTCAGCTCCTTCCAGAGTTTCATCGCCCATACAGCTTTGTCCCATGTATGCGCGCGTCCGTGCCATATATTGTCAATCCAGAGTGCACCAGCTTTATTTGGCTCCGTCTTGGGGTCAATGCCCTTCTCCTTCAACCTCTTCTGGAACACAGGGTCTGTCAAGCCTAGATCCGCACCTAAGCCATGATAGAAAGCGTAATTCGAGTTCGCGACGTCATCGTGTCGCCAACCGAGTTGCCAGGTATCCAGCGTGAGGATGCACGCCGTAAAGCCACTATCCA
Organism: Stemphylium lycopersici; assembly: GCA_003268315.1. Classification (NCBI taxonomy): domain Eukaryota; kingdom Fungi; phylum Ascomycota; class Dothideomycetes; order Pleosporales; family Pleosporaceae; genus Stemphylium; species Stemphylium lycopersici. Next base: position 7,514 of record QGDG01000120.1, read on the forward strand.
CTGCACGTTGCAGAAGCGAGCGCGTAAGCTCATCATCGTGTGGCATGTACAACTGGAAGAACCTCACGCCCTTGTCACCACCACCGGCAGCAGTTCCGCTATCGCCTCGGCCATTCTTCACCCCTTCGTCGTTGGCTTGGCCTACGTCCTCTACACTTTGTGAACCTGCCGTCGAAAGGCAGTAAGGCAATCCCAGTGCTCCTGCAGCCTTTGCTACTGGCAACTCGCCTTGCGGGTTGTAGATTTTGTTTATACCAACAGGCGCAAACCCAATGGGTGCGGGGACCTTGTGCCCAAAGATCTCAGTGGCAGTGTCGCGTTGGTTGGTGTCGACGAGCATGCGCGGGATGATACGGTGTCGGTAGAAAGCCTGCCTGTTGGCGGTGTGGGTGTGCGATTGACCGGCATTGGAAGAGGCGTAGAACCAGCCTCCTTGGCCGAGCTTCTCTTTTGCTAGATCTTCGAGTCTTCCGGGATCTGGATAGATTCTTAGCTTTGATCAATCAAGGATTGCTGCGGTCTCAAGTCCCACCAGTATTGAAGACGGGCACCTCTCCCTCATTTGACTTCCAAAAGTTATGGCGCTGGTACAACGCATACTGTGGCGTTGTTCGGGCTTTTTGGTTAGGGTTGACGGGGTCCATCGTCAGAATGTCAGGTAGGGATGGTTCTACCAAGTACTAAACAACTCGAGAGGAAAATCGATGTGAATTTTGTTCATGCATTGAATGAGACAAAATCCACGCCATTTTAGCCACTCTCTCCCGCGGCCGTTCCGGCCACCACATAATTGTGACGCTTGGATAACTGTCGCAAACTATGACGAAAGGTGATGATGTTCGGAGATGGACCCTGGATGCCTGTGTTATCTCCGGCGTTTCGCGTGCCGACGCGTACTGCCGGGAGCTGCAAGCATCATGATCGACTAGGTGTTCCAATACGTATCTATTCGGTATTCATGTCCGGTGTCCTGAGGGTCAGAATTGTTGCTTTGATGTGCGCTCCAGATTTCGGTCTGGCCAAACGGACGCGTTCGATGCATCGTGTTTCGCAGATCGCTCGAGGAACGGCAGAGTGGGGCATACCCAAAGCTTGTCTAGATGCTATGCAAGGATTCCCGTCCACGGTCGGGAAGCTTGGAATTGACACCATTTACATCAGACATCATCCTACGCTTCCCCATCACCTGGTTGCGGATAAAAAGTACGCTTGTGAATGACGTCATCACCCAATGCTCACGATTCCTGCGTTATGAGCATATACACAATTTGTAAGCACGGGTCCAATTGAACCATTGTATCATGAACAAAGAGATAGCTAGGCATAGAGGATGGGGACGGTCTAGTCCGCCAGGTATCATTTAGTGACACTGCCCGAATGCGTTCCGTGAAGCTCGTTTCGATGACCCGTTGCTTTCGTCCAGCAAGAAACCAAGACCCATCATCGCTTGCAGAAAACATTCATAAGACGTTACATGTTGATATGCGTTAAAAGTAACCCTTCACGGCCACACATCAAATGTTGTGACCAGGTCCAGTGAACACAAGCTATTTCTCACTTGTCTGGGGGGCGCTGGCCTCAGGCTTCTTGTTGGCCTGAGGCTCTTTCGACTGTGATTCGGCAGCGTCAGACTTCTCGGTCTGTACAGAAGACGGCGACTCGGTCACATGAACTTTGTTCTCAGGCTGGGGGCCAGGCGTGCCTTCGCGGTCTTGGCGGAATTTGCTATCAGCCTCCTGGTTGTACTTGTTGACCTGCGAGTCTAGGTCCTTGTCCTCATCCTCGTTGTCGAACATCTCGCCTTCATTGTCCCCGGTGGAGACTTCAGTGCCATCGCCGAGGAGAATGATACGGCCACCGTTGCCGTTGTTCGGCCGGTATCGACTGTCCAAGTCCATGTCGATGTCATCAGGGGAATCGTCAATGCGATGGTGAACGCCGGGACCGCGGAACTCGGCTACACGACTATATTAGAACTGAACTACTCGCCCTCTGAGGGAGATTCGGCTGGATCTTCTGACTTGCCGTACTCTGGCGGCGCACATGGACCCTCTCCATTCGCAACCCGCTTTGCGATGTCCTCGTACCATTGCTCCTTCGTCCTTCCCTGCAGGAGACCGATGACAATCATCGTCATGTTATCACAGCCAACACCTCCCGTGTCGCTGTTCGAAGCGAGACAGTTGTCCATCATGTTCTCGCAAATGGAGGCGAGGTCCTGCTTTGCGACAATTCCGCGCCTAACGAACTCGACGACAGCTTGGGAAGACTGGCAATCCCAGATACCTGTATCGTGGTTAGCAAAAGCATGCAGTTGCAGAGACGTATCCTCTTACCATCGCATGCAACAATCAGGAACTCGTCATCCTGGTTGATCTCGTGTATCTCCACATCAGGATAAGCGGTAACTATCTGCTGCTCCGGAGGCAAGTCGGCGCTCTTCTTGAACTCGAAGTCGCCTATTGCGCGCGACAAGGCAAGGTTGCCGTTCACGCGGCCAAAGTCGACAAAGCCACCTGCGGCTTGGATACGCGCCTTCTCGGCTGGAGGCTGTCAGTCATGATCGCAGACTGGTGCTGTCTTTCCTTACCTTCGTTCTGTGGCTTGTGGTCGAATGAGAGCGGCTTTGCCCTTCCCTTGACTCCGAGAACAGTGCGCGAATCACCAGCGTTGGCCTATCTATGTGAGCCTTTCGAATTGACGTCTTGTGAAGTTGACATACGACGTAGATTTTGTCTTTTGACACGATGCCGACCGATGCTGTGCAGCCGGAAACTTCCTCTTCGTACTTGGGGTCTGCATGTGTGAATTAGCCGGCCCGCTCGCGTCGTGTCAAGGTGGTGATGGCAGTGGGCTTACCACACAGAATTTCCCGGTCCGTGGCCAGGAAGCCGTCTTGGAGAGCCTTTTTGATGTCTCCCGATTTGAATGCCTCCTGCTTCGCGACAATTTGGTGCAGCTGCTCGCCGGCATACAAAGCCACCTTGTCGCCACCGTGTCCGTCGTATACACCGAAGAAGGCTAGTCGCTTGTCGTTGCCTGTAGCCTTGCCTTCCTCACCAGCAAAGTCTAGTACGGCGGCGTGCGCATCCTCCATGCTGATCCGCCAGCCCTGCATCGAAGAGACACCGTAGATGAGTGACTCGCCATCGCCGTTTTCCGATTTCTGCAAAAAAGACGGGTCAGCATTACTGGCCACGCGAAATCCAATGCGCCTCCTTGCAGCTCGATGCAAGCGACCGTGGCCAAGTAGGGGGTGGAAGAAGCGCACAGTGCGGGGGCGGGGACCAGCATTGGGAAGCAATTACCTTGTCAACGACGGGCTCGGAGAGTGTCTGACCCATGATGTCCGGTACCTACGAGGACTCGTGGGAGGAGAGGAGAGGAATCGTGAGGTTTGTCGCCGATGTCCTTGGGGGCATAGAAATCCAAAGCTGCGAGGGTGGTGTGGGGGCAGGGGCGTATATTTCGGGATTTAATAGGGGCCTGCGGCAGGTGGAGAGGGAACCAGTGCAGTATAGTGAGTCTGGGAAAGGTCCTAGGGCAGAGGACAGAGGGGGAGAATTGCGTGCTCTAGCTCGCGGGGGGGATAAACAGGCCGGCGTTGGTGTTGTAGGCAAACGAGTGACGCTCGACTCGACTACCTGACAGCAAAGGCCGTGCACGCTAACAATGTGGCTGTTCGAGGGCCAGAAGAAGCGATGACGGAAGCGCATTCTCTGCATGTCTGCGTTCCCCCACTAGCTCTTCGTCTCCAAGTTTCTCAGAGAGCAAGGCAACCAGCGCCTGGAGCTGCTGCTGCTGCTGCTGCTGCTACTACTACTACGACTACGACTGCATCTATCCCGGTCGCCGTCTCAGCTCACGATGCGCGCAGGCGCCTAGATATTGCTTTTCCCCCCACTGCGGGAGTCGCGTGCCACGCACAAAGGCGCCCATTGTGCTTGACCACCTCAACCGCAGCAGTTGAGCTGACCGGCCTTCCGCACTGGGGCGTAGCCTGAATCCCACCGCTCTGACAGCCTGAAATTTCTCTCTCAATGCCATGGGCAATTCTGCTTGTGATACTGCCTCGTCTCTCAGCGCGAGATACCAAGGCTTCCAGATGGCGCCTGCCTTGTACTTCCGGTACTCGTGCAGTAGGACAGTCAGGCACACACAGAACATAATTTTGGTTTCCGAAAGCGTGCATTGCAGCTGTCTGGGCTGGTCGAAAGAATCCCAGCCACGGCGTGGCAACTGCATTGCAAGCGCAGGCGGACTATTAACAGCATAGCCTGGTGGAAGCAGTGCTCGCATGCGACTGCCATGTCGTCTTCTTCATTATGAATGGCGAGTCGGATAGCCAACCACGGGCGACAGTACTCTCCAATTACAGATCTTACCAACGTCTCATTCTAATCACATGCCGAGTCGCGGACCCATCCATGGCCGTTTCAGACAGTCAGGCCTCCAGGCCTCGCACCCGCGTCGCAAAGGCATGGCCGCGGTATTCTCCTACCGCATCTAAAGCAACAACGTTTAAACGTGTTCCAACCGCTCGGTTCTCCTGGACCAATGAAGCGTGCCAATCCCGTCTCAGACAGCGCCATTGGCTGCGGAGTCGGAGCTTCATCTGGCATCTGATATCTGACATTTGCGTGGGATTCGGGATCGGCGGTACTTGCGAGACTTCACAATCACGAGCACAGGCATGCGCCGTCTTATGGTTTTGCTCACCTCGGGCTTTCTCCTGCTGGACGTCCGGAGCTGACGCGAGCCTGGTGCGGCAGTTGGACCTCGGAACTTCAACTAGCGCGTCATGGACCTTCTAGGCGCGATCGGCAGCCGAGGCCTGCGTCGTGATCCGTACATAGTCACTCCCCCATACTTCTCCCCCTCCCCATCAATCAATCATCAATTTCACATCACAATGAAGCCAACTCCAGACTGGGTCAAGCAGCTCAAGCCTTCGGGCATCCAGGGGCATGAGCTACTCAAAGCAGAACGCGCAGGCTCCAATGTACCCGTCAATGACCTAGAAGTGCTTCTGCATACACAAGATGTCATCAACCGAAGGAATAAGATCCTCGACATTCTCAAATCGGAAAAGATCTTCGATAAATCACAAAACTACTTTATGGGCAGAATAGACAAGTTCGAACGAGCTCTTGCAAGGGAGAAGAGGTTGAGGGTCCTGAAGAAGCAGCACAACTGGACCTTCGACGAGTTCCGGACGGCCACGGAGCTTGTCGGCGAGCCTGGTCCATATGGTCTTCATGACTCCATGTTCAAGGTTTGTCCCCTTCCTTGACTGCCTCGCCAGCATATTGACCATACAGGTTACACTCGAAGGCCAAGGCACCCCGGAACAGCAGGAGAAGTGGCTTACAAAGGCCAACGACTACAAGATCATCGGATGCTATGCTCAGACTGAACTTGGTCATGGCTCCAACGTCCGAGGTCTCGAAACAACGGCTACATGGAACAAGGACGATAAGACTTTTACCATCCACTCTCCACATCTGACCGCTAGCAAGTGGTGGATCGGATCATTGGGAAGGACGGCTAACCACGCCGTCGTCATGGCTCAGCTCATCATCGACGGCAAGTCCTACGGGCCGACACCATTCTGCGTCCAGATCCGAGATCTGAAGACACATGAGCCGCTTGAGAACATCCATATCGGAGACATTGGTCCCAAGTTTGGCTACAACACTATGGATAACGGGTTCCTACTATTCAACCAAGTCAAGGTGCCTCATATCAGCATGTTGGCTCGCTACACGCACGTTGACCCCAACACCAACAAGTTTGGCCGCCGTGGTGCGCCCTCCCTTGTTTATGGCACCCTGACCTGGGTTCGATCGACCATTGTTATGCAAGCCGGTAGCGTTCTCGCTCGTGGTGTCACTATCGCAACCCGATACTGCGCCGTGCGTCGTCAATTCCAGGATCGCGATGCCCCTGCTGGCGAGGCTGAGACACCTGTGCTCAACTACACCATGGTCCAGATCCGTCTGCTGCCGCTTCTTGCAGCTACCTTTGCCCTCCACTTTACCGGAAAGTCGATGATGGACATGTACCAGGAGAACCAGAAGAAGATTACCCAAGGAAATGCCAGCAATGCGCCAAGCAAGCGTGGAGCAGGACCCGAGGAGGTACAATCTGGCAGTGATATGCTAGCGGATCTTCATGCCTCATCCTGTGCTCTGAAGTCGCTCAGTAGTTCGATCGCTGCCGAGGGTCTTGAAGTCTGCCGACGAGCTTGCGGTGGTCACGGTTATTCCAGCTTTAGCGGCATCGGGTCTTGGTACTCCGACTACCTTCCCACCACTACATGGGAAGGTGACAACTACATGTTGACCCAGCAGGTCGCTCGATACGTAAGTCTCATCTCATCTGCCTTGGCTTAAATTGGCTTACATTTTTTCGCAGATGCTCAAGTCCGTCCGCTCTGTCCTTAACGGCGAGAAGCCCACAAATGACACCACCCAAATTCTCACCGAGTTCCACTCTCGCCGCAATATCGGCTGTGCCTTTGACATTATTGGCTCAAACGAAGACCTTGTTGCCGCCTTCGCATGGCGCGTCTCTTTCCTCGCTTTCGAGGCGAGCAAGCACCGTGACGAGCAGAAGAAGCCCTGGAACGACCTGCTCGTTGACTTCTACCGTCTAAGCAAGGCCCACGCACAGTACATGGTAGTCAAGACTAACCTGTCTGCACTCAAGAACATTGAGAAAGAGGGCCAGGCCAGCAAGGAACTGATCGATGTCCTCATGATGTTGTTCCGTCTTTTCGCTCTGCACACACTTGAGCAGGAAGGCTCCGAGTTCTACGCCTCCGGCGCCTGCAGCAAGATTCAGATCTCGCTCGCCAGGACTAACACTGTTATGAATTTGCTCAAGGATATCCGACCACACGCTGTCAACCTCGTGGATGCGTGGGGCTTCGACGACTGGGTCCTAGACAGCAGTCTGGGTCGCGCAGACGGAAAGGTGTATGAGGATATGTTCTACAGGGCCAGCGAACTCAACCCGCTGAACGACATCACCGTGGACCCATATCCAGATAGCGACGTCTTGTTCAAGCGTATTGAGAAGAGCAAGTTGTAGAGGATATATCCGTGTGTTGATGTTAGCTTGTAATAGTAGATGAATAGGAAAAGCATTTCCAGTAATCATTTTCGTAAGCTCCTTCTTCCAGCTCCAATCGCTCCTTCTCTACACTGCCGGTGCAGCTTCCACGCAACGAAACTAGTCCCATATGCGGAAAACCTGTTCCGCTTAAAGTGGGGATACATAAGGCTACCCTTAATCGCTACCTCCGTCAGCACCAACAAGTCCAATACATCACCCCGTCCACTCCTATCACAATATCCACATACCTATCCATCTCTCCTAAAAATAACACCCAACACCTTTTCCACATCGCCTTCTACCCTTCCTATCCCTGTCCCTCACCTCAAAAATGCCACCCCACCAACCCGCCCCAGACAGAGGGCTCATCCTCTCCTTCATCAAACCAACCAGACCACATCGCAACAACCTCGTTCTGCTGCCCCAAACCTTCACCTCCCACATTCTAGGCACAGAATCATCGACGCGCTACCAAGCCGCCAACCCCAATACAGTCAAACAACACCTCCTCGTCAGCACCATCGACGACATCTCGCGCGTAAACGTGAGCCAAGTAGCCAAATTCTGGGCCAAAGAGCAGGAGGTTGTGGGAGAGGGTGATGTTAGATTGTTCAAGGAGGTTGAGGTATATGGGAAGGGCAGCGGTATGTGGACTCTTGTTTTCATGTCCTGTCTTTCCCTTTGGGGATTGAATGACGGAGACTGGGTGCGGGTATTGGCATGCAGCTGATGCAATCTGCAGATGAAACAGCGAGTACAATCCTCATTGCGCTCATGCAACCGCCGCCTGGCGGCGAGGAAGAGCTAGATCGCTGGTACCGCGAGGAGCATAATCAGCAGATGTCTGAGCAGCGGGGATGGTTGCGGACGTGTCGGTTTGAACTTGTCGCAAGGCACGGTGGTGGTGATGAGGAAGAGGAAGAGGAAGAGAAGGAGAAAGGATTGTCTTTTTTGGCTATTCATAAATTCAGCGACGATAATGACTTAGGGTTGGAGGTTAAGGCCGTAGAACCAGTTAGTGAATGGACGAAAAAGCTCATGGGTGAGGCAGTGGGGATAGATGCTGCGATTTATCGGAAGAAAGTCTGAGGGTATTGTGAGGTGGGATAGATAGATGGGAGTGAGCTCAATACTGGTGGACAGGATCTTGATTATTCAATTACAACAGTAAAATAGCGCACCTGGTCCTAATATTGGCCTTGTGCATATCAGACCCTCTTTCGCACCTTCTCGAGCCCTTTTATCCGATAAAATGCGTCACCAAAATGCAACCTTCTCGGCGAAGTGCAAGTATGAACAAACTTCACCACAAGCCGTGGCTTTGCAAAGCACGCACGCATAGACTCTAACAGATCTTTCTCCTCCTTAGGTTTTCACGGACAGTAGCCATGATTTGCAATCTCGACCCGTCTTACATCCGTCAAGACCTGGACAGCAAAGTCGACGGCGAAATAAATTTTCCTCCTAGGATCCATGAATATCTCTATTTGGTGTAAAATCAGAGCATGGATATTGACAGAGCGAATGAGCCTGCAATTGGCAGGGCCGACTGTAGATACGAATTCGTGCATGTGGCTGGCGGTGCGAGTGAATGCCGCGATATCGAAGACGGAGCATCGGTAGAAGGATGGAGAGGCTTCGTATCGGGTTTAGGGACAGGTGAGGAGGAAGGCGGCTGCGTTGCAGCTTGGATGGCTCTGGGCTCGTTTTTGCTCGCTGCAGATGAGACGAGTGTGTTTGGTTGTAACGGTGACGGTTTAGCCTTAAAAGGCTTCATCGTACACAATGTTGCGAAGGTCTGCCGGAAGACGTAGGAGTGGAGAGTGGTGCATATTTGATTGCATTCTGGGTCTATGTCAGCTTGGAGTGCCGATGGTAGGCACAGTTATGATGCTTACTTTTATTCGTATATATCCTGGAAAGAACCTGTATGTTCATCCGTGTTGTTTTCTTTTTTATTCCGACAATCCTTTTATCTCAGTGCTTTCGATTTCCAAAAAGCAGTGGTATAGCTTGAAGTGGACGTGGGCGTCTGGTGGAAGTTGCAAGGCGCAGCAAAATCAGGAAAAATGCTCGTCATGTGGAGGTTTAATCCTCGCTCATTGCTCAGGCGATATAAAATCTTTTCGAGCAGTTACTCGAGCTATGGTTGTCCATCTGAGACTGTGTGGTTGTACCGATGAATTAGTCGAAGCTTAAGCCTCATCACCAGTCTGCGACAGAATTGCTGGCACGCAAGATCTCCTAACCAAGGGTTTGAAAATCCGGTACTAATGATAATTGTGCTCACTCGACAAAGTGGACCTGCAAATCATTGTGTCCGAAATAAAGTCTTAATGCTCTGATGGCCAAGTCATGGCTAAGAACCAGTACTCCAAAAAGCGGACTTTCTTGTAAATAAACGTGCTGCAGAGAGGGCAAAAGGTGCTGATAGTTCGTATCTGGCGCTGCCACACCTTGTTGAAGTCCCATAGCAAGCCTTTTTGCGAGCCTTGGTTCGACCTGTATTGCTTTGATATTTTGGCACATATCTGATCCCAGCTCGTACGCAGCCGCCATGCAATTGTAATATGGAGTCAAATCGAATATGACAAGAGAGTTAAAAGTAGGTCTCGCTTCTTTACGAATCGTTCGACAGGTCATGAGAAGAGAAGCGACGTGTTGGTACTTCCGGGGTCTGCGAAGTTGCAGTAGGTACGAATGTCCAACGGGATCGGCGGATTTGGGATGAACATGAACAGTCTCATTAGCGAATGTAAATTCGTATATCATTACGCGAATCTCAGCCGGGAGACGCAGGAAAGGAGGATTTAAATCGGTGTCTCTGTCACTAAATCAAGTTAGTCGCAAGTCCAAAGTGCATGAGTTTGTGAAGAACACACACGGCGATACCATAGTCAGCCTTCTCAGCGACTAGCCTTGCCGAGCAAGAAATTTCGGAAAGTACACCACTCATAGTGCGCTAAATAAATAAAATTCCCTCAAGTATATATGCCTGTTAGTTGAGTCCAAAGTGATGAAGAGCGAATTGTGTGGTGTGCGTTTGGACAGACGATGCACCGCCAGTCGGCGATAAGATAGTGCAACTTACTATCTCCGGCGCGTCTCGAGATTTTGGCGCGTCAAGCTCCCAAATTTCGTCACCGCGCATCTAGTCGAAAACGCAACAACCCCAATATACCGCATGACTGCATTTTCTGGTGAGAAAATAGCGATCTGATTAAAAAATATGGCGAAAGCGCATCGCATGAGCGACATGTTTACGTCTTCATCCGAAAAAGACGCGAATACCACCACTATAGCAGCAACCCCGCCGTACTCGAGCGAGGGACCTACACTACCCATAATTGGGGCGTCAGACGATAATACGAACCACCCGAAAAAGCGAAAAGCTCGCCATGGAACCTCAGATGTGGCGACAAAGAAACCATCGCAATCACCCGCCCCGCCTACCATACACCCTTCTCTTTACGAACCATGGACGCGCCTACCTCCAGACCTCCTCAAGCTTCTCGAAAGCCATGATCGTCTAAGAAAAACAGAGAACATTGTCCCGGTCGTCTTCTCGAAAAACCAGAATGTGAAGTCAGGCATCAATCGGTTAAAGACATACCTGGGCGCGTACAAGGACCCAGCTTCTACGATTGAACTACCTGAAGCTCTGAAGATGGACGATCTAGTGATAGCGGTATCAGCACAAGGCGAGGGTACAACAAAACTGGTGGGCATCGTGGACATGGCTCGGCGGATCGTATCGCCAAGCGCCAAAGAGCAGGACGATACTGGGAGAGTGGAGACTTGGTTCATGTACAACATGCTCACGAGCGTGGATTTCGAGCGAAAAACCAAAGTTGAAGAAAAGAAAACCCAGGATACACAAGAGGATGACGCTTTCGAGCCCATGGATGTGGATGGACACGCGGTGGAAGGAACATCGGCAGAAAAGACTACCCTACACATGAGGAAGGTACCCGTGCTGACAGTCTGGCTGACCAAGAAGAGAATCTCCGCTTTCAAGAGCGCTTTTGGAGAGCAAACGTTCTCTGTAAAGAAGCTTCCTGCCGACGAGGACTGAAAGTTTGAATTCGGCTTCAAGATAATGACAATAAATTACCCGCCGCATATTCACATCCCGCCAGGAACATAGCCAGGGAGCATAGTTGGGTTGTCAAGGCGCAAGTTTCAGCTATGGCATGCACCAGACTCCAGACGCCGGACGCCGCCGCTGACACTTGTCTACGCAACATTGGGAACATATCTTCCTGTTAAACAAAGCAAGAGAGGAATGATTGGACTATCATGAAAATGATGATTCAGGGAGAGGAAGCACAAAAGGTCATTCAGTCGCTACATCGCGGGCCTGAATTCTAGCATTTTTGGGCGAAAGAAAGAGCTCTGGCAAAAAGAATGCTGGATGGTGGGGAGATGGTTTCGTTGCACTTTTGATTAGATGTATGTCTGAGCAAGTCCTTGACACGCTCTATACTTGTATCGGGAACCACTGGCTAAAAGCTCCACGAGGATCGTACTTCTTCTTCAGCGTCTTCAACTTCTCGAGGCTAGCTCCGTAAATGGCCGTGTTGGTCTCGTCACCGAATGCGAAATTGGCATAACTGGGTACATTGTTAGTGACAGATTCTTTTAATGGCGATTTTCGATAACTTACGTAGGGTCGTTCTTGGCGTCATCACTCCTCGTCCAAAGCGACCTAACCTTGCTTCCAAACTCCAGTGCCTCAGCATCCAGGCTCGCGTCCTCATACCACGGAATCACAATAGCTTGGGAAAACGCGTCCCGTCTCAGCGCTTCGTTCATGGCAGCCGAGCCAACCGGAACCGACGCAGCCTTAGTCAGGTTGTAGCGCTCAATCAGCACAGCCGAGTTTGGTCCCTTGGCCTGAAAGCCCTTGTACAGTTCCCAGATCTCGGGCCACTTCTGGGCGTTCATGCTTGTGATTGTGGAACTGTAAGAGGGCTTGCGACCGCCGCGGGCGCAGAAGCCGATGTTCGCATCGTTCCAGTGGTCGTATGTAGTGATGGCGCTGGACTCGGAGATGGGGCCGAGATCGTAGAAAGGGGCGAAGGCCTCGCGGCCGGTTTCGTTGGTGCCCTTGCGAAGAAGACCGGTGATAAGGATGGAGGGCTCGTTGAGCGGCTCACCACTCGAGGTCAATACGAGATATACGCGCTGCTGGGGTGTCAAGGGAAGATCCTCAACTGCTTGAGCGACCTGTTCCAGCTTGTCGGGAGAGAAGAAGAGGTTGTTGATGTAAGCAGTGCGGTCCTCATCCGTCGCGGGAATCGCGTTGACGGTTGCTGAAACGACGATTCCGAAGTTGGGTCCGGCTCCGCGAAGCGCCCAGAAGAGGTCGGGATGGGAAGTGGCTGATACGTCAAGGATGTCGCCTGCTGAGGTGATTACGCGCATGGAGATAATGTTGTCGACGCCGAAACCGACCTCGCCCATCAAGTTGCCTGCATGATTGTGAACTTGGCTTTTTTTCCTGCTTGATTGAAAGAGACGTACCATATCCACCACCAATCATGGCTCCAAGTGCACCAACGCAGTTGCAGTTGCCAGTGATGATCAAGGCACCTGCATCGTTCGCAGCCGTGATAACATCCCCGATGCTTGCGCCGCCACCAATGGTAGCTGTCTTCTTGTCGGCAGCAACAGTGACGTTGTTGAGACCAGCAAGGTCAATCAGAACGCCCCATTGTCCCAGATTGAAAGTCTTGCCCCATCCAATTCCACCGTTCTGCGCCAAGAACGGTATTCCGAGCTTCGAACAGTATTTGACCTAACGTATCATTAGCTAAAACGATCTGTTACACCAGCAATATAGACGGCGAAACTTACAATTGTTGCAATATCCTTTTCAGTCTGTACGCTAACGACAACAGAGGGCAAGGGAGCGTTGTAATCACTCCATCTTGCCTTCACTTCGACGCTGACTGAAGACCTCGACACCAAAGCTTCCAAGTCTGTGGCGACATCAGCCTGTTTGACAGTGAGCGCAGACGCCGCCGCAACAAAGGAAGCCAAGAGCGATAAGACCTTCATGATAGTAAGAATAAGGTTGGCGGTACCGAGTTCATGGCTGGCGGCTCAAGAGGCTTTTAATTGATGTTGAACCTTCTCGGCACAGTGCATGTCGTACATGCGCTGCCTGGGCCAGTGTTCACTAGTACAAGGCTACGAAATTGCCGCTCTCCATCAAATGAGTCGCGACGAAAAAGATGTCGCTAACAGTGGGTGCATGTCGAGTATAGGCTGTGTGTCTAGAAGCGGGAACTGAAGGCCGGTGTCTAAGACAAGGGTGTGTGATGTTGTACTCGTTTACAATCGTTCCGATATCCGCGGGTGTAGCCGCATTGGGTTTGTCGTCCTTTGGACGGGTTCTTGCGAGCCGCTCCCGGTACGGTACCCCCACCCACAATGCCGTAGCACCCCCGCGCATATACGCCGCTCACAACTCCACCACTGGTCTGGGGAAAATGCCAGGCGTTTGACATCATCCCTGTCTCGTCTCACTATTTGTAGGTGTCACCGGGGGTGTACATTGCATCCACGCTCCTGTTGCTGCGAGGAATTTGGAGGGGGAAAAATGCTGACGTTACATCGATGCAGGAACAGGGTCGTTTTTCGGAACGTGCTGTCGGTGGCATGCAAGACAAAAGTACCACCGATGAACTTGGCACTGACCGGCAGGTGGCGTGTTTAAAAGACCGAGGGAACCACAGCGCTGGAAAATCATCTTCCAATCATCCGTTCACGCACCTATAATGTCTCGGAGTAGATTCACCAGCAGTAATTAGTCCGGAGCGTAGGCCAGTTGTACCCAAATATTATTGCCAGAATCAATGCGCTAACGTCGCTGCCCCGAGAACTACGACTAGGTACACTTGTACAGAGTTCCCGCGTGGGGCCTATCATCCCAGGGTTTGATGCACCGTAACTTCCTTTATGATTCCGGGTCTGCTCATGGCAAAAGCATCTTCCGGCGGCGTGGGAGGTGCGTGCTCTGATCGGGCTGTAAGCTCTGTGCCAAATTAGTGTGATTTTTTCACATTTCGTGTCAAGAGATTACGTACCAATCTCATCAATTTCCTGGTATGGTTTGCGCGCCGGCTTGCCACTAAACGCACTGCTTTTCGTGGTGCCATGCAATGCCGATGACCCAAAACCACGACCCAAGGATCCGTATCCGTAGCTTGAGCCAGTTTGCGTGGGTTCTCTCGGGTAGAAGTAGAACCAGATGGGTCGTAGAGTGGGCAGGCATGCGCACACGAGACCCAGGGACAGTTCAATGTTCGTCCAGAAGAATACCGGTGCTGTATAGTAGATGACATCGTCAGGATGCTTAATGTACTCCTCCGCGATTGAGTATGTCGCTACGACTCGTGTGATGCTGATGGCGCATACACTGTATTGTCAGCCATGTCGTGCTGTGGTTCGGAAAGTCAACGGCTTACGCTGCACCCAATGAAAGCATGATAATGACAGCTAATTTCTTCCGCCCTTCCATTCTCACACTCAGCACCATAGGGATGGGAAGAATTAGGATGATAAGATCTGCGACAACGTCGGTGTACTGTTGAAGTGGTCAGCGTGCGTCACAGACTCGCGAATCCAGACCAAGCCCATCTGAGCTCTTCACTCAAGGGTGCCAGATCAATGATAGTGAGCGACTCACAAGTAATGCCAAAAACATAGGCACAGTTTGAACGCAGCTGTTCCCGTAGTATGGCTCGATGAAGACAGTGATAGGGTAGCATGTGAACAGATGTGAGAAAGTGAAGCTGACGGTCCAGCCTATCACGTATGCAAGCACACAATACACGACGATGCGGAATTTTCGCACGTCGAATATGTTCTTGTATAGGATCAAGATTGACGACTTGACGAGCCCGAGACCAACGATGGAGATCATGTTAAGCGCGAATTTTGTCTAGAGGAAACGTCAGAAATTGGAATATTGTCCAGATCTTCAATGACTTACTCGCTCGAAGAAGATTAACCCGGGGTCGTCCATGATCGGTTGACCTTTCTCGTCGAGAGGCTGATGAGAGCCTAGGTAGCCGTGTATCGCCGCTATTGATACTGTTAGGGGGCGGTATAGATGTGCATTTAATAACTGACTGGCTAATTGTAAGAAACAACATGTCAAACAGACCGCCTGTGATCAGTCTGTCAGCGGAATTCACAACGCACAGCATTTTCGCGCGCTATTTTACCAGGGCGGCGAGGGTGAGGAAGTCATCCCATCCGATGCGTTTGGATATTCGCTTAGCCCATAGGCGTAAGCAGACAAAAGCGGCTGGCAGTATGGCGAATGCGATTGCCAAACCGACCATCATATCTTTTGAATAATTGTGGTACATCGTGAGTGTCGCTTGAAGGAATTGTTGGTATGTATGTGCTGGGGAAAAGCCGTTCAACCGATGACGAACGGAGTGTCAGCGCCCAGTCTGCAGATTCGTGAAATATAAAATATATCAAACGGTACTGAGGTTCTCAGCCTCTCTTCTGGGTCAACGGAGATTTACTAAGTATGTATCATGTAGGGGCATGCTGTGGCTACTGCCTTGTTCCATTTAATCTACGAACCAATGAAAGGTAGATCAAGACCCCGGTATATCTCCAGCGAATGCCCTAGACGTTTGCAGCACCGAGGGCGTCATGCTGGACCTGTGATGGAGTCGACCGGGATAACTAACAGTCCGATGTATCCGGGTGGTATATAACGCAGTGAACAGGCCTATGTGTTGCTAGCGATGGATATATCCAGAAAATCATACGCTATTGTTTCTTCTAAAGATTACCGCTTCTCCCAATGTGTACATCGCTGGTCCGAATTGCAATGAGAGGCGCTCCGTATGCCAGGACACCATCGGCGCCTTTGGCTTCGGGCATCCTATGATCTTGAGCCACATTAAAGATACTTTAAAGTCCAGAAAGACATGTTCAGATGCCTGGGAACCGAAGGCAGGGACAGGTTTGCCATTTGATTCATCCCACGCATATATGTGATGGGACCTGGGCTTTGGCGCTTTCAGCGGTGCGCCGAAAACGGCAGACGCCGCATGCCAAGCCACGGGATGTTCAGGTTATCGTCGCGCCATTCTAATATCGGCTTGCGAAGCGAAGTGGAGTGATGGAACCTCTAATGATTGCGTAGCCAGAATTTTAAACCCAGCCTTACCAAAACAGCGACTGATATATGTGAAGATTGGGGCGAGCTCGTACCTCATATGATGAGCTTCAAACGCTGCAATGGAGGCGTCTGGGACATTTGAAGTGCATCTACCCCACTTGGTGAGGAGAAAGATAAACAGCTGCCGTCCCCGTTGATCGTGGAAAAAAGTCAATGATGTGTTGGGTGTTCGGTAGCTGAGGAATGTACCGTATCGATGGTAACAAGTATTTTAGTAAGAATTACTTTTTGGGTTCGCAAAAACCAAATGTCTTCGGATGCGTGTGATTGCACGGGCGAGGACCCTGGTGTCCGCGCGCGGTGTCGTATCAATCTAGGTTCTTATTTGCTCTCCGAGGTGTCGCCGCTGCAGGAACTCATACCCGCTACGCTGCAGGAAATGGTGTTACGTCCGGTCTTAGACATGCAGGTCTTGTCGCCTGAGCGGGCGTTCGCTCATTTTGACATCGGTGGCCTTGGTAATTCAATCCCGTGAATCTCGCTGTTTCAGACCTTTTCCACAGAGGCCGCGAACTCTGCTAAACAGATTCTGCACAGCGCCGTATTTCCGCCCAAGCTCATCATAAAAAAGACCAGATTCTCTCAAGTTTTGATGGCCAAACGATTGGAGGCGTTTGCGAAGAGATCACAATATATACACCAGGTCTGCGCCGTCACACACCGTCGCATTGCCTTTGTCGGTTTGAGGAGAAGCGCATACCAGTCGTCCGATTCTTCAGGCCGAAAGGAGCGCTTCGTGCAAGCAATTTAATTCCGTGTAGACGGTGTCTGAATGCCGTGAAGCTGAGACGTACCGATGACCCCGTCGCCGCGCCTTAGCGCCCACCTCATGGTCGCGAATCCAGATCACAGAAGCAATGAAGGCATCGCTTGGTACGAAGTCCCGAACTCAAGATTTACAGTAGCGGCCTCTGTGATCGCCCTCTGGACTGGCTGCAGCGTCATGTGGCTTGGGGGTGTGTGAGATGATGAGACGCGCGACGAAGCACTGACCGTGTCAGATCGTGACGGCACGTCATTCACCTGTACCAAACTGACCCGATTTGGGGTTTTTATTGCCAAACATTCAGGCGTGACCACAACATCGTAAGCACTCATTGCAGCAGGAGTTTCCAGTCGCGTCAACGCGCGAACAGACGCGTACAGCCCTGGCTTCCGTCAAGCCATCAACGCGACCGGGACAGCCAAAAAATCCTCGGACTGGCAAGATAAATACAGGAGAGGCTTCTTCAGGAAACTCGGGACTTCATCTACTAGCAACTTGCGTGCGATGGCAGATACTCTACACAGATCGGGTATGCTAATCCTCAGCGGTCATGGCGAGAGCGAGAACATGTAACCACACTCTTACTGTATGAATCCAGCGTTTTTCCGAACAGATATTTCAAAGGACATAACAGAGGTGTACTATTCCAATAAGCTATTTCATCTCGTTAAAGAATAACATATCCCAGGTCTCATCGATGGCGATCCCTTCAACATTGGACTCAATCCAGCCAAGGTTATCCAGACAACGACCATACTCATCAGTCTCCCAGGGTGGGGATCGGCTCTTGATCCAGAAGAGCAGCTCTCTAAATTGCGGCGCAGCATACTTGCCTTGACGCAGATTGAGTGCCAAGATCTTCTACAGTTTGAGACCTGCATCACTACTGAGTTCTAGTTGTACGATCCCGTAGATCAGGGTCGCATGCTCCATGATCTGGAAGCCTTTAGGCTGCCTGCCTACTTCGTGAAGGAGCAAAATACTCACGTTTCCCCAAGATGTGCACAATATTAGAGCGATCAGTCCGTCTGAGCATTATATTCACTGGGACTTGAATCCTGAGCTGACGGAAGCTACGAACATCACGGAAAAGTTTAAAGAGGAATCACGTCACCCTCTTCGCACGCGCCGAGGTCAATAAAAACGCACTGTACGGTTTGACGAACCCGTGCGATCGTTGGGATCTACCTGATTTTTGTCAGGACGCAGCCCTGCACCACTGCGCCATGCAGCCAAAAAGGTACGTATGATCAGTGAACTACTGATCATGGTGCAGGATAGTATATATATATTGTCATCTAGCGCGCCCGCCTGTCAATTTTGATGAATATAGGGATAGAGAGCAAGATGTTTTCGAGACCCCGTCTGATTCTGAGGAAGGTGGCGATGGCGAGTCTGAAGGTTACATGGAAGAAGAAATGCAAAACACGAAGAGCGATCTTTAGCTTCTCCAATCACCTCATGAGGCTAGCAATATTGTCTGATCGCTAATAGTGAATACCGACCTCTCGAGCATCGTTAGTGTCAGCTGGCGCGCAAACGTACCTAGGTACTGAGCGGGGAATCTGGGGATCAACAAACATTTGACCCTCAGCATCTCTACACTGACCCTGTTCAAAAGAATTGCAGTTTCCGCTGGCTCGCTCGCTCAACATAATCTGATTATGACCCACGTTGACATGTCACCTGCCGATACCGAAGGCGTTGTTGATTTACCAGGTTAATTACAGCCTCTAACCTCATAGTTGTGTTTTGTTACTCGCAGCAGCAGCTTTTGCAACGTGCTAATTGCACCACAGTCCCAATATGTCAGCCAATGATATAGGGAATGCATTGATAGAGGAATTTAACGTTATGTATTCGTGTCGGAATATTGCATACCGATGAATGAAGTCCATTTACTGACGATTATACCACAGTGTGACCGAGGAACTCCAGAGAAATGACAGTAGACCGGCTACCGAAAGGAAACAGCTAAAGAAGTAACTCGAAACAGCAAAAAAAAGGACTATCGAGGATTCATTGTTATTCCTTTACCGATCTTGTCTACTTGAGCCTGCCCCGCAAGAGATGCGCGATGTTGTGTATTCGCACCTTGTTTGCCCAAATAAAACCAGTATCAGCATTGGATCCCTTCCTGAGCGAGAGTGGTGTGATGACAGTTCATATCCCGATGATCACGGCGTCAGCAAAGGCATACAGCCAACCTACTTCACCATGGATCCTGCCCATGTTGGCGAGATAGCCTGCGAAATCGCGGAAATTCACTGCGAGAAGAACTGCTTCTTCCTCCCGAAATATAATGAACTCTGCGGCTTCCTGACTGGCGACCTTCTGGAATTGGCGTCGAATCTCTTGCTCATGTCCGCCGGTCACTCGTCCATTTCGACTATGAATGGGTCCTTTACGCTGATTGTGAAGGTTTCTTGAACGACTTGGATGACAGCATCAATGTTTTCCCCAAGATTACACACAAAAACATTCTCGAGGTTCAGATCCAGCTTTTCACTTCATTCGAAATTCCTCGCCTTCTGGACGAGGATGTCGGCGTTTTTCAATCTGCTTGAGGCGATCAGGCAACCGGTCTACTACCTACTTCACGCAGGAAGCAAGATAGACATGCTGAATTTCTACTATTGCGGATTACTAGGGGCTATGGAAGATAAAACATGACGGCATCTCACGTGTTAGCTGGAGAATCAGGTGTCGTCTGAACCAACCAACCTTTTCCATATGAGTGCCAAAGAGTGGGCAAAGGTATAAATCGCCAACTGAACTTCACACGGATCAGATTAACTAAGCCTCATAACAGGAGAAAGAAGAAAGAAATGATACAAGTCCATCTCCTTGTTACATTCTTTTGAGCTACAATGCTTCACACGGGTGCCCCACTCACACCGACGAATCAAGATTCCAAGCGATCTTCAAGAAGTGCTAGAGATTTTCAGACGTGTTCGAAGTGCTCAATGATTCTGGTGGCTCGTAATAATACCCTAATGATAATCATCATCACTATAAGAACGAGAACGTTAACAACGGCCATAGAAAGAAAGAAACGGGTCATAAAGGACACGAAATTTTAATCGCAATCGTTGGTTCGAATACATGGCAATTAGCTAGCTTGTAGTAGCTACAGTTTATACGGGAGTTCTGCACTTTGACCAAATACCCTCATCATGGTGCCTCATAGAGACAGATAGGTTTTTCATTGGAACATGGAAGGGTTATCTTTTCTTCGCAGCAAGCGTTCCACTATGGCTCTAGCCAAACCCCGCTTTTCTTGTGCGCGGCTCTCCCCATAACATTATCTACTGCCTGTTTACTGGCTGATTCCTGGCACTGATTTAGCTAATTTTCATCATCACTATCTCGCAACATCCAACTTCATCCTGCAGAGTACGATCGATCATGCCAGAATCGAATTCCAAGGCAGCGTATGATAGTGTGAGCGAGTCTGAAGGCGAACAAACCACGGAAACATCCGATGAGAAGCGCATGGCACGGTATGTTAACAGCCTGTGTAAGAACGTAGCCATCACCAACTGTTGTGCAAAGTACGAACGAAGAGCGAAAGCGCTTGGCTATCGAAAACGTGGCGTCAGAATGTCGCCGGCTCACGACAGCGTTTTATAATCGCTTTCCTCACGACATCCTCGACATAGTGTATTCTGACTTGACGCATTCCGTCGAGCACGGCAACATATTATGCATCAGAGCGCTTTCGTGGTATGGAGCAATAATCGTAGGCTATGAATATGGCCACTCGGACAGATTTTGAATAATCGACATTCAGCCCGGGCACTTTTTTTCTTCGACCCCGTGTGTGTGTGTGTGTGTGTGTGTGTGTGTGTGTGTGTGTGTGTGTGGGACAAGACGTGGCAAGGGAGATGACTGAAACATACTACACTATCAACAATTTCCTCTTCTGCTAATGGAATCAATTGGACATCTTCGTTCGGCGGGCGGCCAAAAGCGGGGTCATGCCATACGACTACATCCGGAACATGACAATCATTATGAAGGTCCCATACGTAATGCTTGTTGAGTGGAATGCGCTCCCAAGTTTTTGGAACAATTTGCAACAATTTGTAGTCTCTCTCTACCACCTAGCACAAGGAGACAAGGTGAGCATTACCATGCATCTTTTAACGAATCTCGAAAGGCCGCTCAACACTCCCGGTAGACAATATCATATACTTAACATTTTCGAAGCGCTGCGACGGCCGGCAAACCATCTGCTACACAGCGACGACAGAGTCTAAGTGCACCGATTTGATTGCAAGGGGCGATCTTCACCAGTGTACGATCGACAGCTTACCCGCTGGGTCGAAAATGGCGAGGTTCTAATAGACTCATCAACGGACTGTTTCACGCTAAGCGCGGAGGAATGGCAAAAGGCATGGCTACTCCTTTATCGAGATTTCCAAATTACACATGATATATAGGAAAAGGCGAATCCTGGGACAAGCAAAGATTGGAACTATCTCACGTACTATAACGACGTTTGGGACGGCTAAGAGGTTGCGGATGAGGCTCGCATGGCATTGAGAAAGGGATGGGGCTTTAGACAGGCATTGCTGGACTGGAGTGAGAGAGGAGAGCCCGTTGAAATCGACTCAGATGAGTGTGAAAGTGATGATGAAGATTAGGAAAAGTAGCCTAGGAACCATGAAGAGCACCGGGATCGTGTCGAATACTGTAGAGCCCGAAACCTTGCTTTCTGGCAGCAATTAGCCCTCTACTAAATATCGAAGCATAAATGGTGGAAATAGCCCTACAGTTTTCGTTTCACGATTTTGAAAATACTAAGAGCAGGTGTGATGTTCCAAGAAAGGATGCAAGTGGTAGGCAGGCAAGGCGTCGGTTGAGCTAACGCACGCTAGGACCACCTTCTCCACCAAAAAAGTTCGAATGCCGTCGCGCGAACTTCAGCGCATGCAAACTGCGCCTTTTTGCTCCAAGCACTCGCCCTTGAACGACGAAAGAACAAATCATAGGATGGCGCAGCCTTCCTTCTCGCCCGACACGTCCATTTCTTCGCATACCCTCTCGCTCGGCTCGGCACCCCCGCCCCCAATGGAGCTTCCACCCGCCGCTGCGACTGCGCCGACGCCTACCAGTCTGCTCGCGAACCCGCTTGCTTTCCTGCAGCCCACGCCTCAGCTCAATGCATCTTTCCTTGCAGCCGCCAAAAGATTTCTGGACCCCGTCGCTGCCGGTGTGAGCGAATCGCAGTCGAAGCGACAGCAAGATCTGCGAAAGAAGCGGAAGCGGGGTGGAGGCTACGATGACGATGTCAACGTACTACACCTGAAGAAGGTGCACATCGATGGCTTCGGAGTGAACCAGGTCTTCGAGCAGACACGCAAGATCGTTGAGGCAGCCGCCGAGGAAATCGAGCTTTCACTACCAGAGCAAGATGGCGTCGTTCCAGTGCTCGACAGCGAGGACGACGAGGACGTGGAAGAGGCAGAAGAATACCACACCGAGTCCGAAATCGGCGAGGAGGGCGTAGACTGGGAATACGACGGTGTGGATGACGATGAGGATGCCGAGCCGGACGAGGACGACTTGAATGACGATGAAGATGTAGACATGGAAGACGGCGAAGAGGGCATCTTCTCCGAAGATGCATCGGATGACGAGCCCGCCGAAACCTATCAACCAGACCCCAACGGTCTCAACGACGGCTTCTTCTCTATAGACGACTTCAACAAGCAGACCGACTTCCTAGAGCAGCAGGACCAGAGAGGAGAAGGCGCCGACAGTGACGACGACGAGATAAATTGGGAGGCAGATCCCATGGAAGAGGGCGCCAAAGCCAAGACCAATGGATTCTCGGGGGACGCATCCGACGACGAATCCGACGAGGGTGGGCCAACCTTCGGCAATGTAGATCTGAACGCTCCAGAAGGCGACAGCGGCGATGAAGATGATATTGAGGAGGGTGATCTGGACGGTCTCGATGACGGCATGAACGCCAACAATGTCATGTACAAAGACTTCTTCGCGCCTCCCGCCCAAAAAGCCAGCAAGAACAAGAACAGCAAGAAGAAGGGGCGGCCGAATCCCCACAACTTTCCCGAGAAGCAGGCAGAAGAAGAAAAAGAGGTCGAAGAGGACGTAGAAGGCACCATGGCCAGGGTACACAGAGACCTTTTCGAGGACGACGACGACGTAGAAAGCGAGGGCGACCTCTCCGACGTAGACCCCGCAGACCCCAAGTCAAGACGATCGACACACGAGCGCAGACAAGCCAAGATAGCAGAGGAGATTCGGAGACTAGAAGCAGCCAACGTCGCAAAGCGGGAATGGCAATTATCCGGCGAGGCGCGCGCAGCCGATCGACCACAAAACTCCCTTCTCGAAGAGAACCTAGAGTTTGAGCGAGCCGGCAAGCCCGTCCCGATGGTGACACAGGAAACTTCGGAAGACATCGAAGCCCTCATCAAACGCCGCATTCTATCCGGCGAATTCGACGAGATCCACCGCCGCCGCCCGGACGACCTAGCCACGGGCCCACGCCGCGGCCGTGTAGAAATCGACGACACGAAATCCAGCAAAGGCCTCGCCGAGCTCTACGAAGAAGAGCACCTCCGGGCCACCGACCCCAATTTCGTCGAAGCCAAGGACGAAAAGCTGAAAAAGGAGCACGATGAGATTTCCGCCCTCTGGAAAAGCGTGTCCGCTAAACTTGATTCCCTCAGCTCCTCGCACTTCAAGCCCAAGCCCGCGGCACCTAACCTCGAGATCCGTACCGATGCTCCCGCCATCGAGATGGAAGATGCGCGTCCCACCGCCGGCGGCGAGGTCGCCAGCGCGAGCATGCTCGCACCGCAAGAAGTGTACAAGCCCGGCGACGAGACGGCCAGCAAGGCTGAAATCGTTACCAAGAGCGGTATGCCCGTCTCCCGGGACGAGATGTCGCGTGAGGAGAAGATGTCGAGGCGGCGACGGGCCAAGGAGGCGGCTAAGAAGGCGGGTCTTAGTAAGCCCAAGGAAACGACAAAGAAGACTGAGGGCAAGGAGAAGAACAGGGGCGAGAAGAAGCAGTTGCTTGGTGACCTGAAGAAGGGTGGTGTGCAGGTCATTGGACGCAAGGGTGTGCTTACTGATGTTGAGGGTAAGGAGGTTAGGGATGAGGTTAGGAGGGGGGCTGGGAGTTATAAGCTATAAGCTGTAAGTGTCGTCAAGAAGAAGAAGAAGAAGAAGAAGAAGCTGTTATTTTTTGTGTGCTGCCGAATCAGAGTACCCGTGTTTCAATACCACGATGGTTTCTCACGTTATGACTTGTAAAACTTCTTGCTCGTGCATGTTTATAAATGTCTAGAAATATGTACAAAAAAATACGCTTCATAACGCATCGTTATCATAATCATCTATCAATACCACCACTTACAAAACAACCATGGCAACGCCCACCAACCCCGCCAAACCCGCCATCCCATACACCCCAACCACGGACAAATAACTCGCCTGACTACTCGGCTGCACCTTATCCTCAACCCCACTCTGCCCACTCGCCGTGGCCGTACAAGACTGCTGCCCACATGCAAAACCCTGGGGACAACAATCGCCCCCCTGGTCCGCAGCGCAACTAAACCACGCGCTAGGACAACTACCTCCTGTCGTCGTAGGCGCAACAACAACAACGCCATTGGTGTTAAGCACGGTGCCCGTCGGCAGCGCACAAGACGACCCGGTAGTCTGGCAATCGCGACCAACGCGGCAGCAGCCAGAGGGATAGTACGCGCTACAGACGTAGAAGCCGGCGGGACAGACGTCGTCGCTGGGTATGGCGCCACCCGCAGTTGTGGTTGCGATGCCGCTGGTAGGGCGGACGGGGGCGTCGGGGGCGCGCGTGCTGGTTCCCTCGTCCGAGTCGCCGAGGCACGAGGCGCCTGTTGCGCAGGTGCGACCGTTCATGCAGCAGCCGCCGCCGAGGGAGACGGGGCAGGAGAACCAGCCTGTGGAGCATGTGTATGCGGAGCTGGAGGATGGGGTGGGTTCGGGGGTTGTTGTGCTGAGAGGGGACGAGGATGTGGTTGGGTTGGCGGCGGCTGTGGTGGAGGTAGAAGAGGAGGATGAGGGTTGGATGTATGTTGTCGATGTACCTTCAAAGACGCCTTTGCAACAAAGTTAGCTTTTTCTCTTCCTCTGTGTATATCTTGTAGATATGGAGTGGACTTACAGCCTACACCCTGGCACTTGAAGCCCGGGAGACAGCATCCCCCGTTCGACGACCCAGGACAGCTTGTATACCCGCTCGCCTCATCGCAGCTCACGCCTCCCGCGCAAGTCTGTCCTTCAGGGCAACACCCCACGTCCCCAGCATCCGAGCTGCCAGAGATGGTTATACAGTTGCTGCCAGTGCCGCAGCATACATCCGGCGCTCCAATCCCCTCGCAGCTCCTCGTTCCGTCCGGACACTGGAATTGGCGCTTCAACAAGACGTCTCTGACGTGCATGCGCGCTAGCCAGTCAGACTGCGCCAGAGGCCGCAAAGGCGATAGAGCCCGTGCTGTGATATTGCTCAAGTCGTTGTCGTTGTCGTTTTCGTTGTCGTCGGCAAATATCCAATTGTCCAGCATAAACATCTCCCCCTCGTCCAAGCTCATCTTCTTGATTCCAATCGGCTTTTCATGCTGTAACCGCTGCTTCACGCTCAACCCGCGCTTCGCATGCACTTCATCCTCCGGGAAGTACTTGAGGTGCTTCGGTACATTGTATGGCCATTGCGACTCGGGTTCGGCGGCGGAAACAGGTGAAGTCGCGCAGAGGGCGATGATGGCCGGTGGTAACGAGAGCAGGTGAGGTAGATGCATTTTTCTGGCGTCGGAGAATATCAATATGTTTGGTACGGGCCCTAGAATGCAGGAAGAAGCATGACAGCTAGGTGTGGTACTCGTACGGTGTATGGTCGAGGGTGGCTGGTGGGACCAGTTGCGAACGTCTGAATCAGGGAATTGGCGAGGCTGGTATGCGTTGGCGCCTCACCGCCAGTGGCTATTCAGGGACCATCCTGTTACGCGCCTTAGCTTACGACGGTGCGCGGCCGCCGTTGGGTTCGGCTGATTAGGCTGGTGCGCCGACTCGGGGTGTGTTTGGGAGATGTGGCTGTCAGATGTCATGGCGGTTGAGAGCCTACGTCTGCCGTTGGTTCCAATGCCACTTCCCGCACCCTGAACCTTCTACACTAGGTTACCATCGCGACTACGTCGCATCCGACACAGTGACTGTGGACATTGTTTACTGCTGTTCGTGTCTTGTCAGCTGTATGGAGAAAATATCACCAAATTTCATGCAAACCTGTAGATTATCAAAGAAACGCTTTACTAAACTTTTAGACAATGTCTACAGTCCGTGGAGACCTCCCATCAATGTCCACTGACATACCATGTAGACATTCCAGGCATCCTGCCCATCCATGTCTGAAATTGCAAAAACCTCATCATTTTCCGCGGATCCCCAACGTGGTGGCAACAAGTTGTATACACAACCTGTTATGAACCCTTCGATGCGTCAAGTACGTCTGTCACCCCATAATAGCCTAAGCCTGCAGACCCTTCCTGGCCTTTTGCTCGCTCATGCGCGAGTTCTTGAGCATAGCTACCCAAACCAGGCAGGGAACAAGCGCACAGGTTCCGAAGATGACCATGACCTTCTGTGCGTCGGCGAAAGCCATAACAACAGCCTCACGCTCTGGCGTGCCCCATTTTGCTGCTAGCTGATTGTTGATATTGCCATAAAGACTGGCAATTTGATCCGCCGAGGCTGCGGGAAGGTACTGAGCGATCTTCCGAGGCACAATCTGAGCCCAGAGAGTGGAGCTGATGGACTGACCGATAGCACCACCAACGGCCGTCATGACATTGAGGAGAGCGATACTAACAGCAAGCTCTTCATGTGGCACGGCGATCATGATGGCGACTTGTTCGACATTGTAGAGCATCGCGCTTGCCATTGCTCCAAAGACCTCGATCATGACGAGCAGTGCAATGGAGCTGCCTGGCGTACGGAGATGGATCAACAGACCAGTCATGAGTAGCTGAGTAGGAACAGCAACGATAGCGCCCCACTTGTACGTATCTGTGTACTTCATTGCGAAGCTGATGACAATGGCCCAGGTACATGAGACGATACTGAAGATGTTGTTGATGTATCCGGCCTTTGCAACGTCAAGCTGGAAGACGACCTGAAGGTAGGACGAGTACATCATCCGGTAGGAGCTATTGAAACAAGTCAGCGTAGTTCTTCCATGGAAAAGTCGACGACTTACTAGAAAGCGATCCATGAGTTGCAGCCGAGAAGACAGGAGGCAATGACGCAACGGTTCTTCATGAGGTAGAAGGGGAAGAAGGTCTTGCGAGCACCGAAGCGCTCCCATGCAACAAAGAGACCAAGAAGAATGATGCCGAAGGTGATCATGCAGATGACCATTGCCGAAGCAAAGCGATCCTTCTGGTATGCTGCGAGTGGGAACGGAAGCAGGAGGAGGGAGAAGCCGCCACATACGAGAAGGAGCCCGACCACTGAGGATTGTTAGCATTGTCTTTGCATGTCTGATTAGGGGTGCTTACCATCGAACTCGATGCACCAATGTTTGGTGCTCTCAAAAAGAGTCCTGCCGCTCTTCTCGCGCTTGAGAACGCCCATCTTCTTTGCTCGCCTACCCATGATCCAGAAGACAGCCCAGAAGGACAGTGAGAAGACTGGCGTCAAGATGGCGAATGTTCCATAACCCCATCGCCAGCCGCTATGGTTGAGGAAGGTCTCACCAAGCTTTGGTCCGGCCTAAGATATGATGTTAGCTTGCGCCTCATCTCAGCAAACAGTAAAATACTTACAAAAGTGTTGACGACATATGGGAGTCCCGTGAAAGCCATCCAGATGAGACGATTCTTCATCAGCGACGTGTCGGCGATGAAAATATTGAAGACGTAGTCGACGCCGTTCATGCCCGTCCAGTAGATGACCTGAGCGGCGCAGAACGTCTGGACGTTCTGGCAAGCGGCCATGAGAATCAGTGCTAGAAGGGATATCAGTGAATTTCCACTAGTGATAAATTGATAAGACTTACAAGCTACAATGCAAACCAGACAGACTAGAAATCCCTGGGGACGACCGACGAGATCGATGAACTTGGCCAGCGGCAGCTTGGAAACGCCTCCAACGATGTTAGCCACGATGTCGGTCATGGCCGTGAGACCATGCTTCATAAAAGTCGACGTGACAAATGGCTTCCACGTGAAGTTGGCCTGCTGCTGGAGAGAATTGACAAACGAAATGAGCATGATCCTACAATCACATGTCAACGCTATCATTAACAATAGATCCGATTGAGGGTGGGAGACCTACGCAGAATAAGCAGCGATGAGCCAGTTCCTGGTCCAGACGATGGTGACAGCTTCCATCTCGGCGGGGCCCTTGGGCTGCTCCGCGTCGATGCTGTTGGACTCGCGGGGGGTCTCCATAGTCACTTGGCTTCCATACTTGTCGGTCGTGCTTTGCTTCGCACTGCCGACGATGGTCTCGTCGCCGCTGGCGAACTCGCGCTGCTCGCCGAGATGCATGCCGGAGAGCTTCTCCATCTGTGGGGCGAATCCGCTCGCCATGTTGGGCCCTGCGCTGCAGTCGAGAGTGGTCAGCCTGCTGTTGGACTTGAGGTAAGGCTGGAGTAATGTGTACTTTTGGGCGTGACGGTCGAGTCGAGAATCGAGCTGGGGAAGCTTGTTGCAACTGCAGCTCGGGGTGGAGAAAGGAAGTCAGAGTCCTGCGGGAAGAAAGCTTATCAATTGAGGGGACGGTGGGTGGGGCGGTGAAAGTGAAGAAGAGTGCGACCACTGACCACAAAATGCCTCACGGTGAACCATAAACAGACAGTGCGGGGCCATCGTCATTCTTGGTCAAAGAAACACCTTGTGGGCGCATAGAGGAGGAGCGACTGTGAGATTCCTGCCTCAGTGAATGCTCATGCCGGGTAGGCACGGACACGACCGCAACCCCTGTGACCCAGTGAAAGCTGCTGCGCACCCATAAGGAATTGCATATGACCACGGACTGTCTGGAGAGAATTGGTTGGATAATTTCACCAGAAAGGAGTGGAAACGGGTGCTTGTTTGCGATTCTGAGTGAATCCTGCCAGGTCCATACGGACTCGGACCAAAAGGTTTTTACTAACCAGCAGACGGATGAGCGCAATACCAGTGCTCGAGGCCATGCCTACATTGAGGACTCGAGGTACATGGCAGAACCTGCCATAACACGCAACAGCTGCGAAATGTGGTTGACCGGAATTACGCGTGTGATGGTTTCTCGAGTCGAACGCTCCATTTTAATCTAGTGCCACAGACATCTGCTGTGCGCGTGGCTACGTGCCACAAAGAACCGCCTGCTACCCCTTTAGACCCCATATCATCAATCGCAGGGTAATGCCTGGAGAGTCTCTTTATAGCGATGCTAACAATTCCCCCATGTTGTTGAATGTGAACGCCCCGCTACCATGCCTTAAACACCCTAGTACTATCGCCAACGCCAAAAGCCCCGAGACCACATCACCGGACAGTGCAACTAAGACGTCTGCAGACTGACTTGCTCAACACCCCTCGATACCTCTTCTTCCGCAGTCTTGGGCGCAGGTCCGTCTTGACCCTTCTCAGCCGCCTCGACACCCTTATCACCACCTGCAGCTTTCTTCGCCTTCTTGCGCTCCTTCTCTGCCTTCTTTGCCGCGGCCTTCTTGGCCTTCTCTTCCTTTGCCTTGCGAGCCTCCTCGCCACCAAATTGCTCCCGCCACTCCTGCTCCTTCTCGGGCTTGATCTGGCTGAAAAGGTAACCAGCGGTACCAATCTTGTGGCCAACGGGTAGCGAACGTGCCTCCCAAGTGTCTGGAATGATGAGAAATTCGGCGTTGAGCTGTGAGAGAATGGCAGTCGTAGTATCAGGCCTGTCGCACGATTAGCCATGTGCTCTATAGCGTCATGTCGATGACCTCGAGTATCGATGCACAAAAGTCTCGTGTCACGTTAGGTGACCCAGGCCGGCGTATCGACGGCCATAGTGTTGACGATAACACTGGACCCTGGAAGAAGTGTAGAAGAGAACGAATACTCACATGTATGGTTGAATCAGACTGGCCAGGAGATGAATTTGACTCAGCGCAAGACCAACAACTGCAGCGCATCGGTCTGGCTGCTCGGTAGCCAGCTTGTTATCCAATCGGTTATCCTGCAGAAGTAAGTTACCCAAACTCGAAACGTGTAACGCCGTAGCAAGACCAGCGCGGATCTTGACATCCTCAAGCTCTGCAATGTACGTCTTCAACAGATCATTGACCTTCTTCTTGTGCTCCGTGAAGTAGTCGCTGTCGAACTTGGTGTAATCAGGCACGACCGAATCGTAGATCTTTGCGTTGTTGACAAATTTGATGACGCGGTTGATGAAGTTGCCCAAGTTCTTCAGAAGCTCGTTGTTGTTCGCAGCAATGAAGCCGTCCCACTCAAACTCGGTGTCTCCAGTTTCCGGGCGATGCGAAAGAAGGTAGTAGCGCCACACGTCGGATGGGATGCCAGTCTCCTTGGCGTTGTTGCCGAAAACACCAATGTTCCTTGACTTTGAGAACTTGCCCTTTTCGTAGTTCAAGTATTCGGTTGTTGAGATGGTGTTGAGCATAGTCCAGTTGTCTTTAGTACCGATCTGCGAGCAGGGGAAAACGACGGTGTGGAACGGCACGTTATCCTTGCCCATGAACTGGTAGAGCTTGACGTGCTCGGGGTTCTGCCACCACTGCTTCCAGTCCTCTGTGTATGTTGCCGTGATAGAAACATAGCCTATGCAAGCGTCGAACCAAACGTACATGACCTTGTCTTCGTAACCCTAACCTAGTCAGCTTAAGTCCTGAGCGATTTTCCAGGGTCCAACGCACCTCGAGCGGCACTGCAGTACCCCATTTCAAGTCTCGAGTAATGCCACGCGGTCTAAGACCCTCCTTTAGCCAGGAAGAAGTAATCTGAACACCGTTGGAACTCCAGTTGCCCTCCTTGCTTGACTTCTTGAACCACTCCTCCTCTAGCGGCTGCAGTTTGTCTAGGCACAGGTAGACGTGCTTGGTCTCGCGCGGGACTGGTGTTGCGCCGTCGAGCTTGCAACGTGGGTTCTTGAGCTCTAGAGGGTCGAGGAGATGTCCGCACTTGTCACACTGGTCTCCTCGCGCATCTCCGTATGAACATAGTGGACATGTTCCCTCGACGAATCGATCGGCAAGGAAGCTCTTGTGTGTCTCGCAAAAAGGTTGTGTGGTGGTTTGCTCCTCCAGGAAGCCGTTTTTGTACAGCTTGGTGAAGATGTCTTGTGCAATGTCGGTCTGCTGCTGTGTGGGTGTACGTCCAAAGTGGTCAAAGGAGATGTTGAACCACTTGTAGACGTCGCTGTGAAGCGCAAAGTACTTATCGCAAAGCTCTTGCGGGGTGCACTTTTCTTCAATCGCCTTGGTCTCGGTCGCCGTTCCATATTCGTCTGTACCGCATACATAGAGTGTATTGTATCCTCTCGCGCGCGAGAAACGGGCGAAGACGTCGGCGGAGAGTACGGACCCGACAATGTTGCCAAGATGGGGCACGTTGTTGACGTAGGGAAGAGCGCTAGTGATGAGCACATTGCGCTCTCCCTCGACGGGGAGGATCTTCTTTGCTGCCTCAGTCATGGGAGGTTGTGTACTTTAGCCGTGTTAGCATAGGCGTGTGTTAACACGGGATGCGCGGTTCGTTCTTACTCCTGCGTAGTGGGGAAAAGGTGTGGTTGGATAGGGGTATAAGTCAAAAGGTTTCAGCGCGCAGAGATTAGACTATGTGCGGCTTCGTCGTGTTTTGGTAGAGATTCTGAGTCAAGCGCGAACTCTCGCAGGCCGGATGTGTGGTGTAGCTGCCCCGCCAAAACCTACCCCGCCAGCCACGCGAACGCCACAAAAAATGGCTGAACCCTGACTCCGATCTATGCTAGCCGGGACTGTAGAGGGAAATTGAATATGAATCCTAGAATTCAACGACAAGACTTTCATGGTGCTTCGAAAGGGCCATTGATAATCATCGAATCGAGAGTCTGAGGATTTCATATTACATTGTGTCCAGAGACATTACAAGGAACCTTTGGTTATTTCGAGTCCATTCTGCCGTAAAACAATCTCGACGCAACTATCCACCTGAAAGGAACCTTTGCAAGCCGAAGACGACAACCATGGCCCAACAACAAGATCCCACCGACCCCTTCGACACCCTCCTAACCCTAGAAGATACCCTCTACACAGCAGCCTACGACCTCGGCGTCTCCGACGGCGCCCACGCCGGGCGCATCGAAGGTCGAATCTTCGGGCTAGAAAAAGGGTTCGAGAAGTTCGCTGCTTTGGGTGAACTTCACGGAAGGAGCGTGGTATGGGGCTCACGACTTCCCGGTCTGGCCCCTCAGGCAGAAAAAGAAGAAGAAGAGGGTGTGAGTGGGGAGGGAGGTGAAAAGAAAATGCCAACACTCCCCAAGAATGAGAGGCTGAAGAACAACGCCACCTTGCTGCATTCTTTGACCGACCCGGAAACATTCGATACGGCGAATACCGAAGAAGCTGTTGCCGACTTCGACGATCGCTTTAAACGTGCTGGGGCAAAGGCAAAGGTTATCGAGCGTATTGTGGGAGAGTCCGATGCTGCTGCGTCTACATCAAAGTCACCTGACGGTTCGCCTGCACGTGCGAAGAATGCAGGACCAGTGCGCGTCACGGGGCAAGCGAAGAAGGCTACTAGTGGAAAGAAGGGAGACGATAGCATAGAGGACTTTGCAGGGTCTAAACTGTTGAGATGAGGTATTGCCGCGAACCATCATTCGTCCACCCGCTCCATACACACTCACCTGCCAAGAGGCGGGTAGGCTGGGAGAGGCAAGCCGCAGGGCCGTGCTCCCGCAGTCGTACGACGCCCAAGTACAATGACCTGACTTTGCGCTGGTCAAGGAAAGAACGGGTGGCTACCACAGACAAGATGATCGAGATCGGACTTGTCATACAGTGCAGGAACAGGAGTGAAAAACCAGTTGGCTTCGAATTACTTCACTATCCTAGAAGGAACCCGGGAGACTACCCAGGTCTTAGCCCAACCACTACACCGTGCTATGACATACGAGATCAAAAGAAGTAAAAAGGGTCCATCGTAACTAAAAGGATATTGAGAAAGGTGTCAAATCTGAAGTGTGCCGCAAGTCTGTTGCCCCCCCCGTTTTCGTGCTAGCTGATGCACTGGTATCAAAACATTCCAAACCGCTTTGGCCGCGCACTGCTCTCCACCACACGCAACGATCAGACAGCATCGATCATAGGGACGGGCCTCTCCATGCGTGGCTCCATACGCGGTGGTGGAGGGCCGTTCGGCTTGCCCCCGTTACTGTCGACGCGACTGTGGTTCGGGAACTCCTAGTACCCGTTCATGGTCATGCGCTGGCTGTTCCTGCTAAGCTCACGGTCGGCCGAAGGTGAGATGGGACGCGAGGAGTGGCCCTGGTGAGAGCTGCTCTCCTTGAGGGCAAGCAGCTGCTTAGCACGGAAGGATTCGTAGTGGATTTGTGCCGTCGTCTCGATCAGGTCCTGCAAGTGGGTGCGGGTGAGGAAGTTGCGGAGGTAGACGAATTCACAGTGCGTCTCGTCCTCGACTGTCGTGTGTTAGTGCATGTTCTGAGTGAGACACGGCTGCGAGCTGGTTTTACCGTTGATGATACCCCACTTGTTCTGGCGACCGCGGACGTTCTTGCCGTTCACAACGACGGTCCTCTCCGAGCCGACAACAGCAAAGGGCAGAAGTTCCTGTCACATGTCAGCCATTGCCCAATCACATAGCAGCTGAATCCCAACCCACCTTGATGGCCTGCTTTGCCTGGACCTCCTCGTTATCGTCCTCCTCGTTGTCGTAAGGGTACATGCGCAGGTTGTGGAAGGTGAATTCCTCCTTTATCCGCTGCTTGAACTCGGCACGCTCCTCAAGGGTCAAGCTGTCACTCTTGGCGATGACGGGGACAACGTTGACAAACTCGCTCAGCTTCTTGAGCACGACAATGTCAATGGGCTTGAGGGCGTGGCCAGAGGGCTGGATGAAGAACAGGCAGCAGTGGATGCGCGTGTCCTGGAGGTACCTCTCACGCTGGGCGGTGAGCTCTTTGCGGAGGTAGGCGCTGTGCTGGTCCTTGATGTACTTGACAATGGGGTCCCAGCAGCGCTCGTTGTTGATCAGGTCACCGTAGCCGGGGGTGTCGACAATGTTGAGGCGCAGACGCACGCCGTTTTCCTCGATGATGTGTGAGACGGGGTGGATGTTGGTGGTGCTGCGGACCTCCTCGTCGGGCTGGAAGCGGCCCTTGCTGTCCATGAGGTGCGAGGCGAAGAGCGTGTTGATGAGCGTCGACTTGCCGAGACCCGTCTGGCCTGTTTACGCGTGTGAGCTGCATGCAAGGGTGGATGGTTAGGCGGCCGGGTGTCTTACCAACGCAGATGACATTGAACTGGAAGCCCCGCTTCACCGACTTCCGCTCAATCTGCTTGGTGATGCTGTCGAAACCGACATAGCTGTCCGGGAAGATGGGCTGCGACTGGGGGTTCTGGTACGCGGCAGCCATTGTGGGCGGAAAGGGCCTCGGTGGCGGAGATGCGGGTGGGAAGAAATGCGGTGAGGGTGTGGGTGTTGGGGCGGAGGAGACAGAACGCAGAAGGGCTCACTCGGCTGGAGAGTAAATAGTCAGGGTCGCTTCGCTGGCGACTTTCTCGTGGAGATGCAGGCGCGGGAAAGGGGTCAGCTAGGAGCCGAAATCGCGCTAGTGGGAGGGCGGTAAGGCGCGACTGCAAGCTCGGACTGGGGTGCGTCGACAATTTGCAACACCATCATCGGCATCGCGAACGCTGCGGGAGCATAGCGTCTGCACCGCCCTATCCCGCATCTGTAAAACAATGGCGCTCGCTCGCCCACTGCCGCCGCTGTGGCAGACGCTGCTTCCCGGCCTCAATGGCCCCATGCGGCCCGTATTGAATCCGCCTTTTCTGCAACGCCTCACACAGCCATTTGGTGCACTGAGCACCCCATTCGGCGCCCTCGCCATTCCCTCACTATCGCTGCCGTCGATGCCGTCGCTCTCGGATATCTGGGATGGCATCCTCAATGCGGTGCCCAAGAAGAAGACGTCATACCGCAAGAAGCGACAACGGTTCATGGCGGGGAAAGGATTAAAGGACATTACATCGCTGAACAGGTGCTCGGGATGCGGGCGAGTGAAGCGCTTACATATCCTATGCCCATACTGTGTGGATGGTGAGTGGCCACCCGCGCCCTCTCCTGGGGAAGTCGCTAACAAGCCATGCCAGCCATCAAAACCAACATCTTCGGTCAGATCAACTGGGCCATCCGCCGACCGACCGACAAGCAGGCCAAGCAATTGGCACGAGAGAGGCGTGACGAGGCTCGGAGAATGCGCACCATGGAGCCTGACCCACGCAAGGAGAAGGAGGAGCAGGTCTTGAAGCACACCGGCTGGAGGAGATGATATCACTGCTGGGAGGCTTTGAACTGAAAGGGCGGCATTGAGCTGCCTGTCCGTATATCCACAACCCATCCAAGAGCGTGGAACCCGCATTGGGAGATGCGTGTACATTGGAAATGTAACAACACATGGCACTAGACTGGAGGACGCACACGACATACATGAGAGTCAGACGAAGAATTGATTAGGTGGTCCAAAGTGACCAAGCACCCAAGCTCTATTATACCATAGTCCAGAAATGCAGACAAGAATGGTATCTTGTAATGTGCGCCTCGCAATGCTATTACTTGCCCCCACTGATTCCAAGTCCGGTTTCTGACTTGGGCGGTGGACTCACAGTGCTTCCTCTCCTCGAAGCGCCGCCTTTTCCTTCTGCCGCCTCTCGCTCCAGGAAATCCTGCCATAGCTCAGCCAGCGACTCCTTGTTACTCGAGCTACTGGCCATGAGCATGGGATCTGCTGCTGCCGAACTCAGCGACGGCGTTGATGGCGTTCGCCGGAAGGGTGACAACGGGAGACGCAGACTACTTGAGCTAGTGGCCGTGCCTGGACGTGCGAGACCTGCCTGCTCTTTTTGCTCTACAGCCCGCGTTAGCATCGATCATGTACTGCATGTGGGAGACCTACCATCGGTCCACCCTAGCAAAGCAGAGATTAGTTGCAACGCCTCGAACTTCTTCGGGTCGCTGCGGTCTATGCTTAGGAAATGCAAAAAGTAGTTGGTGATGATTTGGCGATCAACATTGTCCTCCGGCCGCCCCTTCTTCAGGATGCGTAGCGCCTTGGTGAGATGCTCGTTTAGCGTGACTGCCTCGTGTCGCAGCTTGCCAATCAGCAAGTTCTTTTCCTTGACCTCTTTCTCAAACGGCAGCGCTCGCTCAAGATCCTTCTGGGTCGACTCGAGAGTCGCTTTGGCGGAATTTGACGCAGACTCTGCCGCTTGAACCTGCTTGCGGAGTTCGTTGATTTGTGATTCGTATGTTTCGACCGATTTTTTGAGCTCCGCTTTTCGTACTGTAGGTTGTTAGATAGTCGAAGCGATTGGAGCCATGGG
Source organism: Stemphylium lycopersici (assembly GCA_003268315.1). Classification (NCBI taxonomy): domain Eukaryota; kingdom Fungi; phylum Ascomycota; class Dothideomycetes; order Pleosporales; family Pleosporaceae; genus Stemphylium; species Stemphylium lycopersici. The sequence goes on from QGDG01000120.1 coordinate 44,228, forward strand.
GGGATACTTGCGGTTCTGCACCTCTTGGAGCGCCTTTTGAAGACCTTCTACAGCCTGGTTGTTGGTATCCCTATCCCTAGCAGCCTTCTCGTACTCGTCCCTCATCGACTCCAATTGCTCTCGCAGCTCTGCATCCTTCTCGGCAAGGTTCTCCCGTAGAGATCGCTCATTCATGGCCAGCACTTCCCAGTCTTGCATGGCCTGCTTCGCGTTCTCAAACTCTTCCTTTGCGTATGCTTCTCGTGAGATCAACTCATCGCGTTCTTTGATCCAGTTCTGTTGCGACAGGTTCGCTCGGCTCCGCAGAGTTTCAATCTCTGATGCCTGGGCTTCTTTTTCTTCGCGTAGTTTCGCAAGCTCCTCGGTGAGACTGTTGTTATTCTCCTGTAGTTCGCGATTCTGCTCCTCGAGGTCGGCGACTTGCGATTCGAACTCTTCGATACGGGCCTACGGCTTGTTAGCGACCTTGGCCTCGCGTGTGCTGCAATGTAATGGCAGATATGGTAACGTACGGCGTCAGCCTTTAACCGATCACCCAGACTCGTCTTGATGGTGTTGACCCTGCCCAGTAGGTTCTTGTACTGCGTCTCAAAGTGCTCCTTGCCCTCGTTCGCCTCGTCCAATTCCTCTCTCAGGCTGCGTATCTCCTCCTCATGACTGGATTGTGACTCGCCGGCTGCCCCCGCATCTTGCTTGCTCTGTATGCCCTCTAGATTCTTCCGCAGCTCCGTCACTTCCTGGCGGAGGGCATCGCGCTCCTTTGCTATCGCATCGAGGCGCGCACTGGTGTCCGAGGGCGGCGGCGGGGATGGAGAGAGCCCTTGATGTGAGCGTGAGCGTGCTAGTCCGAGAGCAATCGCAGAGGAAATGCTGTGGTGTGGAGTACCATTTGTTTGTATTGTCGGCGACAGCGGCGCTTGTTCGTCGTCTACATCGTCGGCGTCGGGGTCTGCAGCATGCGCATCCGGCTTCTATGGTTGATGGTCTTAGTATGGGAGCGCACATGCAAAGGGCTGATCATACGGGCTGCTGTTGTGGCTCCTCGTCATCCTCGGAATCTTCCTCGTGGTCGTCGGCGCCCGTCTTCGCGTGGTCCCCATTTGCTTTTCCAGCTTCGTCGGCCTTGTTCGCATTGGCAGCTGCTTTCTTCTTGTTCTTCTTCTTCTGCGACTTGGACAAGGTGCCTGCAATTGCCCGTCAGCCCATGTCTCCACGTTGCTTCACCACCACTCGCGACCACGATGCGGAGTTGGCCAGCACCTCCGAAAGCTGCAATCTCACCTACCACTTTGTTGTACGGGGTCAGATGTGGCTGGCGCAGACATCTTGGAAGACGCGTAATGCTGTCGCTACCTCATGGGGAAACTTTATTTCTAGGAGGAGAATAGACAACAAGCGCTCCCAGGGAGCATGAGTGAGTATGTCTTGACTTGGCACTTCGTGTCCCGTTCGATGGTCTGTTTCGGCCCGCAGTGGCGTACGTCACCAGCCACATCTCATCTGAACCTTTCTATTTTCAGCCCGATGCATGCTCATTCATCACTTCAACCTCGTATCTGAAGCTCAAAATAGCGCCATTGTATCTTTGCGCACTAGACTCATGTAACCAACTTGATCCTTTCCTCTGGTGGCCGTCCAACCAATCCCAAGTCCACGGGTCAAACGCGCGTTCGCGGGGTAAATAACCTCAAGAAGGATCAAACCTCATCTGCATCACGATCCACATAATCTGCTCAGCCCAACCGTGCTTCTCTAAACCGCCTGGAAAGATGAAGTACTACAAGCCTCTCTTCTATTCAGCCGCCACCATCATCTACGCCTCGTTTGCCTTTCGCGTCCTCCGAATAGGCCTACTGCCAAGGATGATCAAGCAGAAGCGAGACACAAGGACCTCGTAAGAGGCGGCAGGGCCAGAGACAAATCGAATCTCTTCATTGATCTTGGGCTCTTAATACGACTTGATATTTAGATGCAAACCAAACCCCTCGATTATCCATGTCCTCCTTTGCAGTACTTCCGGTTGCTCTCCCGCTGGTAAATTGCTCCTGTTTCTTCCCCTCTTTTACTCCCTCAGGGCTACATGTGTGGTACTGATACTCAATTTCCATAGCCTGCTCGCTCAGCAAGGACCGCAAATCCAATCCAATACCAACCACGCTCTACTCATCGCTACAAACGTACAATGCAGCTGGCTACTGGGCTCACGGCAGCCTTTAAGTGAAAAAGAAAATCTTCGAGATTTGATCTTTTACATTAGGAGTGTTTTGAATTCTGTTACAGCAAATTTTAGAGCAAAAAGCAGTAACAGGCGAAAAGGGCACGTCTTCGAACCGCGTCTGGAATTCCCCGCACTTACAGGAACCTGCTCAGCATGGTCAGAACAAAACGCTACGGCATACACTAGGATGGTGAAAGCACGAAGAATTCCAGCCACAGTTCAAAATAATTACAGACCCCTGAGAATGAGTTTGAATATTTCAAAAAGATCTCGCATGTATCTATAAGTTTCACACGTTGCGGGTTGGTGCAGGCGAGTTCGCAGATGCTGCTCGACTGAAAGAAACCCCCACTACCGGACTACCTACAGACGTTGGTGATAGGTATCAATGCTTCTTTTTGCACGTAGAACACATCCAATAGCAGGTACCATCACGTTTGTTGAGATGTCGCGGTAGTTGCAAACGTTGATTGAACCCTGAGGCTCCCGCACCCGTTTTCGGTTCCCCACATCGGGGCCGCTGCGGCAGGTACCACCATGACAACACCAAGAGTTATCCGACTGCGCAACCCTAGGTATATGTGTGTTCTAGATCGCGATGAACACACTGATCGTGAGTTCCTAGACCAGAGTCAAGCAGACCTCTTGATCTCGCTTTTGTAATTGAGTTCATCGATTCCTGTTCGTCCATTGTGCATAAAGCAAAGAAGTGCACATAAACTACACAACGCAAAAAAAAGAAGAGAACTTGTATCTTATACTAAGATGGCGACTACCAAAACCGTTGCTAATGGCGATTATATCGGCCATGACTACAACAATGGCACCTCACACACCAACGGCACATCCCACACCAACGGTACAACCCACACCAATGGCACAACACCAAAAGCCCTCCCAATCGTGATAGCAGGAGGCGGCTGCGTGGGCCTCTTCCTCGCTCTCCTCCTCGCCCAATCCAGTATACCCAACTCCGTCATCGTCATCGAGCCCGAGCAGCCAGACCCGAACTCGACCCGCGCAATGGCGCACCAACCGCCCACCTACCCCATCCTAGCAAAAGTAGAAGGCCTGTTACCAGAATTAGTGAAGACAGGAAGTTTGAGTTCAGGACTCTGTTTCCGAACGAGCGTGCAAAACGGCAGCAAGCTGATAGCAGGAAAGACCTTCGACAACACGGGCGAAGGCATGAAAGGAAAAGGCCAACTGCTGCTCCCCCAGGGAAAATTCCAGCAAGTCTTGATGAACCGACTAGCCACTCTGTCCCACAAAGCCGACGTCCGAATCGGCGTCAGCGTCACAGAATCCCGTCCCTCACACCACAGCGTCGACGTCAAAACCGTGCCCACGCCCACCTCCTCACGGCTAGGCGTCGAATGGATAGAAGCCGCCTACTTGATCGACGCCTCAGGCGCACACTCCACGATCCGGAAAAACCTAGGCCTCGCGCTGTCCGGCGAAACACTAGACGCGCAACTCGTAGCCACAGATCTGTACTTCGACTTCGCCGCCCACGGCTTCCACGACGCAAATTTCATCGTGGATCCGGTGCACTACGGCCTCATCGGGCGCATCAACCACGCTGTAGATGGGAAAGCTGCGCTCTGGCGCGTGTCCTATGGCGTACCGCTCGGTGTGTCTGAAGAAGAGATTAGGAAGAATGTGCATGAGAAACTGGAGGTCATGCTGCCGGGTGGAGGGAAGGATGCTGAGGGAGGGGTTGGATATAAAGTTAATCGTATCGCGCCGTACAAGGCGCAGCAGCGGCTTGCGTCGTCGCTGTACCATGCGCCTTCGCACACGTGCCTTGTAGGCGATGCGGCGCATTTGACGAATCCGTATGCGGGGCTGGGTCTTGCGTCTGGGATGGCGGACGCGTCGTCTCTGTCCGAAGTCCTTATTCGTATACTCAGTAACCAGGCTAGAGATAAGGAGAGACTGTTGGGTGCGTGGTCGGACGCCCGGAGACAGAACTTCTTGGACGTGGTGGACAAACCGTCGAGAATGGCGTATAAACGCGTCAAAGCGGATGTCAGCACAGAAGACAAGATAAAAGAGTTGATGAGCAGGGATCCGCTGGTTGGCGCGCTGAAGAAGGGTATGCCGGTTCAGCCACCGAGTCTGGAGACGAAAGCGGAGGAGCTGCGGGGGTGGTGAACGTGATGTGATGTAAAGGGATGGAGAAGATGTATACAGTAAATTCGTCATGATTTGTCGTGGCTTGTCAAAAGCCTGATGATATTGTTGCGCGCCTTGATGCTTCAAAATGCGCAAACGTGATGGTCTTACACAGAGGAAACTTTCCTGCTGTTGTACAATGCGGTGAAATGGGACTTTCTACTTCCCATTACTCCCCGCTCTTATCCAAGCTACATCTGCTCTATTTTAACAGCGCCGATAAGGAAATTTCGAATTAAAAATTAGGTTTTTGGTACTAGCTCAGCTGTCGTACCAAGAGTCCATGTGACAGACACCCTGGGGAGGAACATCATCCTCTACCACTGTGTTAATAAACTGCGTCCACGAATCTGTATCCTCGGTCAAATCCTGCAGCGCCTTTCCGCGATGGTCCTTGGGAGGTACTGGCGGCGGTGCGGGAGAGTGCGATGGCGGCGGATGCTTCACCATCTTCCTGTACGCCAAATGGGCAAGGAGAGTCGCGTTTTGATCAGAGGTGTAGTACTCGAGGTAATCCTGAAGTTGCGGGTTGGGGTTGCTGTCGGGGTAGCCTTCAACGCGCCCGGTCGAATGCCTGTTCCACGAGCAAAGCGTGGTGTGTGGCGACATGCCTTGGAGTATTCTCCTCCATTCGTAATAGACTGGTGGTCGTTGGAGAAGAGAATGAATGACGTTACTATGGATCCAGTGAGATGCAGTTAGTCCTTCCTTTTCCATGTGGTGGGTAATGTGGTTGCATCTTTCCGTCCAGTCTGAGCTAAAATGGCAGCAGAAGCCACAGCCCCAGCCCGTTCGAACCATGCGTCTGCTTCTTGCAGACATTACGTGCGTTTTTTTGTCTCGTTTCGTGTTTCCGCTGCAGGGTGCGCAGCGATGGGACTTTACATGATGCGCAGTGAAGTCTTTGTCTAGGAAATATATCGCAGGACAGAGATCGCACTGGAACATCTCCGGCCGCTCCTGGAACGTCTCTTCGTGTCGCTTCCAATCTGCCTTCTCGACAAAAGGCCGTCCGCAGCTGGTACAAAAGTACTTGTACTCCTTGCTACACGTCCGGGATTGCTTGTTGGCAGAGACACATGTTTTGAAGTAGTCTTTCTCTTGCGCAACTGGTTTCTTGGCTGGTCGTCCCTTTGCAGTCAAAGACTCCACGTCTTCTATTGGGCCAGGAGTATATGAGACTTGGGCCGATGGCCCGTTACTCAGCAGATACTCGCTCTGCAAGACGTGTTGATCCCTAGACATACTCGATGAGTGAGACCAGTCTGAGACGGACGATGCCACCGAGCCTCGCAGCGAGCTCCCGGAAAAGGCGCTATTGTTCGACGATCGATAGCTTGGGACTGTTGAAGAAAAGCTGGAAGCGGAAAAGTGCTGTGGATGCGCAGAAGGCTGAGCTACAACGTTCGAATTTGGCCAGTGACCAAGATTTGGGTCTTGAGTATCTGTATTCTTGGTTAATACCATTTGATGCAGGGAGGCTGGAATGTAGTTTACTTTCATAGTTGTGCTCTTGGCTGCAGAACTGAGGCGGTTGGCTTTGCAAATGCTGCCATCTCAGCTGCATAACCTCGAAGGATCCGCACTCATTGCTGTCGGACATGTCAGAACTGAATTGCGAACCAGCGCGCAAGTTCCTGTAACTATCCATAATGTTTAGTGTCGAAGCAAAGCAAAGGGAAAAAATTAGATAAAGAAGTCGGAGCGCGCAGCGCAAGATACATCGACCGAACACCAAATTTGGGAGATCAGGCTCCCATCAGTGATATAGCCGCGTGCAGATATAAGCCTCAGGCTCGGAATCCGATGGGCGAGTGCACGCTGTCAGAGCGGCGCAGTTCACCTGAAACGCGGCGAACGCTGATGACATCTGTTTCGCGGATAGCTCGTGTTTCGAAACAACAGGCACCAAGGTTGGGGCGATGCGATGATTGGCCTTCGGTTTTGCAATAGGCCGATACGCGCATATTCGTGTTTCCGTCTCCAACGAAGCCATTCACCGGTATGGATGGGTATCGACCATACTATGGCGGTTGGTTGCGGGACAAGAGGCTGAAACGCGAGAAGCGGGAGGGCCGCGATAGCCAAGAAACAGAATTCGGCTTAGCTGAACTTCCCGGCGATTCCTGCATCTCGGCAAGGTAGGTTAGCAGTATAAGCGACATTTAGTGTTATCGCCCATTTGATGATTGAAAACCGCAAGTACGCTTGCGTATGTTCAGAGTGGTTTTTGTGGTTCTTGCAAACCCTAAAGCGGGTCTGCATCTTACTAGAGAACTGGTCTTAGGGAAATCTGCAGTCCTGGCAGTATCAACGACCTCTAGGGCAGACTAAGCCCGATCGTGCATGCACGAAATAGCTCGGTAATCTTCCTCAGCCATCCCCCTGACCCTATTCGTCTCTCCCAGTGGTCCCTCGTTTTCTCGCTGATGTTTGTGACGTGAACTCATGTCATCGCCGTTCTCTTCCGATGAAACGTTCGGTGGCTCTTGCTCAAACATACCGTGATCTTACTCGTTCTCACGGATACCAGAAACATCATCAGAATCGGCAAAGCAGTCCTCGTCAAGGCTGCCTGATATTTTGGATGGCGTTCTTACCGAAGGCATAGTGGGAAATGAAGAACTGTATGAGTAGGCCATTTCGGTCGATCTTGCGCGTGGCGTGGTGATTTAAGACGTGACTTCGAATGGGATTTTCAGGCGTGGAATGAGGCAGCATCGAAGTTGTAGGCTGCCGAGTCTCAATTGAGGAGGATCCGTGCACCGAACTGTTGTGCTTCCCAAGGACTCGCCAGTAAGCGTGTGAATGGTTCAAACCAGCGCCTGGTCGATTTATCCCCAGTCCGTCACTCCACCCTACGACGCAAGGAAGCCCATAACTCGCGCTCGACACATATTCCAGGGGGACCTTTTCGCGTAGTGGGGAACTAGGCTCATTCGATGTCCACATTGTAGCGAGGTCCTCCAATCGTGCCACGTCGTGTCTTTGTGCCGTATACCACCACAATCGCGCCTGATACACCAGTCCTCAAGCCTAAATATTTTGAAAAAGGCGCCAAACACTGATGAGATTAGGTGTCTTAATAGCTGTCATGGCGGATGACTACTGGATTCACAACCCACCTCGAATGCCCAAAGCCTCATAATGGAAAGTCAAATGAAAACTGGATCGAGTGCAAACCCAGTCACAACAGGTCCGGGGCCCCCGTAGAGGACTTCGTCACGTATAGAGAGCCTCCCTAGCATATGCGATGAAGGATGAAAGGAAAGCGATGACATCCACGTAATAAGGATGAGAGTATACTTACCACTGAGACTACTGTTTTGTCGACATGCGATGCTTGAGATCCCCATTGGCATCGGGATGCGGAACGTATAGTCATCACCATGTAATGCAGCAGCAGCCGAGCCGAGCCGTGCACGGATGACGTACGGGATCCGCTAGCATGAGGAAGTAAAGCAAACGTCGAATGACCTACCGGTAGGCCTTTAGAACGCAGGAATAGTGAGTACGATCAGCTGCCTTCGAACCTGAAGTCTCGGCCATACCAAGGAACGAGAAAACGGGAAGTATGCTGGATGTGAGATGGTGGAAGGCGGCAACAGCATAAGCCTATCGCGAATCCTCAAATGCAGTGTTTCTCGGACTGCGGATAGCATGTGCGTGCTGAACGCAAAGGCGATTAAAAAACCATGGTTGTGGAGTACATGTCTTCTCTTTCATAACGAGCTTCAGTGACAAGTACCATTTTGGAGGGCCTGTCATAGCCAACACCAAGCAAGCTCAATCTAACTCTTACAAAATGACGATCAACCGAAAATGTCATGTAGGCTTGTGAGCAGCAAGCGTCAATATTTTGGCGGCTCAGGCACCGGCAAGAGCTCATCGAGTCGCTTTGCTACGGTAGCAAGTTCTTCATCCCAAGATCGGAGGCGCTTTTGCAAGAAATCTGTCCAGTTCCGAACCTCTTGTATCTTCAAACCGACGAGCATAGTACGCAAAGTTGACCGAGATTTGTCAGAAAGGGCAGAGTTTTCGAAGTCCAGGCTTTTGATTACGCCGTGATGCACTTTGATCTCGATGCCAACATCGTCTTTGAAATCAAGCACAAGGCTGAATGCTGGGGTCTGGGACCACATCCATTCTTCCGTCTGCGGTCGTCAGTATTGAAAGTGAAGAATTGCAAAGCTTACGACACACCTGAAGCTCGTCATACCCCTTACGAATGTCGGGGATATTCAAAAACTCGTCGCCCACAGTTTCTACTATGCTCGGCGGTCCCAGTCCGGCATACATGGCGGCGAACTCTTCTTGCAGGCGGTGCTGGAATGTCTCAACGTCCAAACCGATGTTTGACACTGGTGAGCTGACGCTCTCCACACCCTGGGCTCGAATGACATTTTTCGCTGGAGAGCGCAGATAGTGTGGTATGATGTGTAGATTCGGGGAGCTGAGCAGAGTTGTTGCATGGTGGAGGGCGCGTTGTCGCGTGAGCTTGTATGCGGAGCCGGAGACCTTTAGAGGACGAGGAAGGGATCCTTGATGGATGGTGTAAGGGGTGCGATGGGTGTTGGCCGAGTCGGAAGGCCACTTCTGGTTGCCCTGGTCGAGAACAATGTCGTGTCTCTCGTTGACTCTGGCGCGTTCAATGCCCAGCTTCCGTAGTGCGCGGACAACCATCTCGGCGTGCTTGTCGCGCGTGAAGTCGCTGCGGGGGCAGGTTATGCTCCAGTTGAGGTTACCCTCATCGTGGAAGACGGTACCTCCCCCCGAACGTCGACGCACAAGATCCACGGTGCCGATGCCTGGAGGCTCGCTGTCCTTGGGGTCGTTCGTCCCACGCGCGGCGTTGAGAATGGCCAGATTGACCTCGGACCACGGGTTCTGGTTGCGCCCGATGACGACGCAGGGGCGGTTTACATATAAGAACAAGATGGTGCTATCGGCAGGGCTCTTGCGCAAGATGTGGTCTTCGACGGAAAGATTGAGATACGGATCGCTGCTGGTTGAAATGTAGCTCTGCAGCTTGTTGGCGGGGTCCGCGAGCTTCTCAGTAAAGGACGAGTACAGCCTTCGCTGTCGCTGGCCGACGCAGCGCTTGGGCGGCCACGGCCGACGGCTGCAAGAGCCATGCTGGAACTGAAGGAAGTCTGCTGTGGCGGGGGACGGTGGTGCTGCTCCAGTTGTGCGGAGCAAGACGAAGCCACGACTGGCCGCAGGCGCGTGACGAGGCGTGGAAACCAATGCTGAGAAGATGCGCCGAGTGTGGCCCATGGCTTGGCCCCTCGAAGGTGCCATGATGGTGGGGTCGGAAGAGGGTGTCGGTGTTGCGAAGAGGGTGCTGGAGACGCGAACTAGCAAGCACCGACGAACCCTCGAGTTCATGAACCCATGCTTCGGAGCATTCAACCCAACATGCCAGTCATAGAACGCATATCATGTGCGCGCTCAACTGGGTGTGCTCAGACCTGTTCCCTCCTGAGGCACACGTATTGTGTCAAGGCATTTGACGCCTACCACAGGAATCACGGCGATTTCAGTCTCGTCGAGATGACCCACGGCTATGGTAGAGTCAAGCAGCCCGCACTGAGAAAGGATGGCTGTTGCTGAAGTCCAATTTCTGATGTATTCTGAAGGCTATAATGAACGCCTTTGATCATCAGTTCCCTTTAAGCCAACGCGTCCTACCCAGGAGAGACGCGATGCCCATGTGCCCAGCCAGAAGCAGCAGAGCGCGCTAGCCCAAATGGAAAGCTCGCTAGGCGATTAGCGCGTCTTGCCAGGCTAGGTAACCGCTGGAGCTTCCATTGCTCCTTCCGCCGTCACACCTTCGCCGTCATCGCGACATTGTTGCAACAGGCATCCATGCTGTCCCTTGTCTTTGGCCGATGCTGTGTCGCACACGCGCTCATTCAAGCCTAGACGTGTGATCAACAACCCCCCCAAGCGACGCGTGTGCACTCCACGCGCAACCATAGGCATCATCGCACTGCAGTCACTACGCTAATATCTCCAGAGCTCAACTTCATCTGGACACAAACCACTTGGCTCGTTGTGCAGGCTGTTCTCACGCGACCTCTCAGGGCCTCAACCAATTTGATTAGAGGGCGTCACACATTCGTTGTCCTCGGACTTTGTTTGTGGGTTCATCAGCTCGGGATCTCCCTCCATCTTCCGATGAATGGCTGTTGAACAAAGGCAACGCCCAAGAGAAACGTTTCTCGGGCCCGGTGGGCAGAGTTTGCATTGCAATCTCACTCTCCCGGTGTCCGTCAGGCGATGAGCCTATCTGGCGGCTTTACCCTGCTGTTGCATCCTCTCTGTTCCTGGCCTTCGGGACAGTCGAGCACCGATGGGCGCACGGCTTAGGTGGGACTGACGTTTCGTTTCAGCTCATACATGACTTGTTTGATCATAAGCAGAATGTGCCGGTTTTCTTGGATGTATTGTCTTACGTATCTGCTTGATCCACATGAGACATGTAGGCTACGCTTACATTTGCATCTAATCCGGTGGCGACAGGTTCCTACACAGGAAACTGATCATTGGTGTTGGCTGATTGCTACGTCATCGTCGACCCACACCCTCCTTACGGGACTAGGCAGCCATCTTCTTCATAAACTGTAAAGGGCATAATTCACTTGAACGCGACTGTCAAGAACACTATCTCTCACCATGACTTGCATTACCCGCGAATCCTTCCTAAACGATTACCTTTGCCCGCTTGAACCAGCGCATGACTTCGGAAATACTGGTGGGCCCGCTCATTTCGCGCCCAGTCACCCAAAAGAATGGTCGCAAGCAGACAGCGCCCTTGACTTTGGTGCCAATCCCAGTGGAAATGAAGGCAGCTCCTACAATGGCTACTACACTGCTGTTAGCCCCGACAAGAAACTACTGGCTATAAGCACGGCGGCAGAAGGTATCCAAGTGTATGACATTGCATCCCGAGAGCTGCGAGAATCCCTGGAAGGGACAGGATCAGTCTGCTTTCGGCCCTTTGCAGCCAGGAGAGACGATTGTGAATCCTCGTTGCAAACCCGACTTCAGACCCTTGATCCATCTGGCTACGTGCTTATGAGCTCAGTTCCAAGCACGAGGCAATCTAGGAATCCACGAGCTGACCAGCTCATTCTCTGGGACTTGGACCAACACGGCCGTACTCTTGACAAGGAAGAACCAATCGATCCTTCCGCTTTCTCCACGAAAGCCATCGACGCCATTGCCCCTGAGCTGGAAAAGAACCATGAATGGACGAGGTGCTTCATTGATGCCTCAACGCTACATACCAAGTTTGCAGAGGCACTCAGCCAGGTAGCCGCAGACCATGTGAGGCGCCACAATACCATCATTGGAAACGCCCGGCTTGGGGGGTTTGGTTCCGTTCCTTTCAGCAAGGACGGCAAGCTGCTCTTGTACCATTCAAACGACGAAACCACCCAACAGGGCATGCGCGCGCCAGCACATCTGCCACAAGTAGTCGTATATGACATGGACACGGGAATCGAAGTGCATCGCTTGATGGGGCATACGGATGCCATCATGTGGTCTGCAATTAGCCCCAGCAACAAGCATATTGCTTCTGTATCCTGGGATGGCACTATGCGTATGTACTCTGCTTCAACTGGTGGGCTTGAATGGGTTACAGAGCCTTCAGGAGGCCAGAGCTGGGCTGGGGCATTCTCGCAAGACTCTCAATTCGTTGCCTGGAGTTCCAAAAGCGGCTGTGTTGTTCAGGTACGTAAGGTTGCTGATGGAACAAAGATTTCGGTATTTCCAGGAAAGTTTTCCAACTGGTGTCGAACTCTCGAGTGGCATCCTAGTAAGCCGCAACTGGCTATGTGCGCCGGTAATGAAGCTTACGTGTGGGATGCGCTCGATGGATTCGATGGGAAGACGCTACAGCATTTCAGATTGGATGATCATCGCAGCCTGGGCAGTTCCATGGCTTCGATCGAAGCTGTAGGCTGGTTAGAGGAAGGGCGCATGCTGTATCTCGAAACATCAGAAGGGACAAAGATAGTCTACGATGCAGAGAGCAATACCAAAGAAATGTTCAGGAGGCCTGCAGGTGTCCCGGCCGGTTACGTACACGGCGGTATCTACGGTCTGTTTACAGATGAGGAGGGACGAGACTTTTATATCTGCGTCGACGGAGATAGGACAGTGCGGTACTGGCGAAAGGGTCCCGCACCTGCTGGTTCGTGGTGGGAGAAAGATCCAAATCCCAGCGCCAGTGAGAAGAAGGCGTTCCCTGAAACCGGAAAGTATGTGAAGATCACGAAGCGACCGAGCAAAGCAACAATGCCGGAGGAAAGCAGCAAAGATCGGGCCGATAGGGGCGTGCACAGTACCTAGAACTACCGCCCCAGGCATTTGATAAGTGTGAAGACATGCCCGTTTGCTTTCCATTTCCGTTCATCAGCGGAACACCGTGCACTGGGTCAGACAGACGGTTCCGTTATGCTCGGTCAGTAGGGTTTCCTCTGCTCTCGGTATTTGAGCATCTATTCTCGTTGGCGTTCTGTCTCGACAAGCGACGTAGGGAGAGAATGAGTTCACCAGTGGGGGACGCTGGAATGTCAAGATTGTCGGTACCTAACCACACTATAGCCTCGAGCATCACCCTTATCCAAAACGCAGAGATTTCCAACCAGTCCTGCACAATATGCATATAGTGTGGATGCTTTTCCCTCGGGATCCGGCACCGAGACGGCACAATTTTGAGACGCCACCCGTTACCACCACAATGAGCAGCTGATAGAGCACAGTACGCATATCGGCGCACATGCCGCCAGTGGCTTTTCATTTTCTACGTCATGGTTCCACACACACACGTACGTCGGATCGCCGGAAAGCGCAAACCGGGCGTTTGGTGGGCAATTGGAGATGCGCGTTGTACTCTCTTTTGTGGATGCGTTGGGACAGGAGTATTGCCATGGGGCTGGCTAAAGGCGTTGCGGACCGGATAACCGCCCCCGCGCTTACACTGCATCCTTTCAGGCTGAACCCCACACCGCTATTCGCTTAGCCCCACGCGGTGCGGCTTATTGTACTGCGAACCTTATATGCACTGTCAAGGGACAGGTGGGAATACTGCAAAATCCTCCGTCTTTTGTTTGACATTTACGCTAGTTGGACTTTTGTTTCCAGGTTCTTTTGGAGCTTCTGTCTTTGCATGCCCTCATATCGCAGTACCGACGGGATTCTTGCAAGTCCTGGTGGTATTCACCGATCAAGATAGAGTCCCGTTCTCACATTGTAGACCAAGCTGGCAACAAAGCCAAGAGCTTTGTGCGTGTCACGCGTTCTGATTCTGCATCGCTTCCCGCGCTCCACTCATAAACTGCCGTGCCACTACACACAGTAAGCTATGCCCTCTAAGCTGTGTTGGCCTATACGTATTGTATAACTAGCTAGCTCTCTGCTGTATACATGACCATTGTGGTCATCATTAGCATCCGTCATTCCCACACTCGCAACCATGTTACAACCAACGGAAGATGGCCAGAGATATGAACTCACAAGTCCGACGGAGATGCCCAAAGCTGGTGCGTTTCTTTGGAATCAACGTATGATGATCCAAGTCACTTGCCGTGGGTTTGCGACCGCACAGTACATGCAACCCGAGCCCGCCAAATACGCCTACGCACCGAATCTCGAAGCGAAGACTTTCATGCAGCCGGAGCAAAACTACTACGCCCATCACCCAGGTCGGTTTGTCTACGTCAAAGATGAAGAAAGCGGCGAGATATTTTCAGCGCCGTACGAGCCAGTAAGAGCAAAGCTGGACCAGTTCACTTTTGACGTTGGCAAGAGCGACATCAAATGGATCGTAGAGAAATCTGGCATTCGGGTCGAAATGACCTTCCTGCTTCCCACACACGACGTGGCCGAGCTATGGAGTATCAAAGTCACCAATATTGATGGGCGTGACCGAAACATCAGTGTCTATCCTTACTTTCCATTTGGCTACATGTCCTGGATGAATCAAGAGGCGGAGTGGAACGAGAAAGTCCAAGGTGTTATTGGCAGCTGTAAGACACCGTACCAGAAAGCAGAAGACTATCCCAAAACGAAGTATCTCAAGGATAAGACTTACTTCCTGTGTGAAACAATGCCAGTGGCCTGGGAAGCAAAACAAGAAGTTTTTGAAGGCGAGGGCGGGTTACAAGCCCCATCCTCAATAATGGCTTCACAGCTATCAAACAGCGATGCTCGCTACGAGACTCCTACCGCAACTGTGCAATACAGGCTTAGCCTAAAGGAGAATGAAAGCAAAGAGTACCGATTTCTCTTCGGCCCCGCGTATGACGAAGCGGAAATTCTAGAGATGCGCACCAAATATCTCAGTAAGATGGCATTCGCCCAGGCCTCTAAGGACTACGAGGACTACATCAAGCGAGGAAATGGCTGTATACGCCTCGAAACACCGGATAAGAGCCTGAACAACCTCGTCAATAACTGGCTGCCGCGGCAATTGTACTATCACGGCGACGTGAACCGTCTTACAACCGATCCCCAGACGCGAAATTACCTGCAGGACAACATGGGCATGAGCTTCATCAAGCCCGAAGTAGCTCGAAAAGCGATTCTGACCGCAGTGGGCCAACAGGAGAAGAACGGCTCGATGCCTGACGGCATTCTACTCGCAAAGGGCGCAGTTCTCAAGTACATCAACCAGATTCCTCACACGGATCACTGTGTCTGGCTACCGATTGCCCTTGAGATCTACCTCAATGAGACCGACGACTACTCACTGCTAGACGAAAAGGTCAGCAGCATGTACGGCGACACATACACCGTTTTCGAGCGCTTCAGCCGCGCGATGGACTGGCTTCTATCGTCCAACGCACGCGACGACCGAGGTCTATCCTACATCGCGCAAGGCGACTGGTGCGACCCGATGAACATGGTAGGCCCCAAAGGCGTCGGCGTATCAGGCTGGCTGACCGTCGCAACCGCGCACGCCGTGAACCTCTGGGCACAAATTTGCGAAGACGCCGAAAAGCCGGACGTCGCAACCAAATACCGCACTGGCGCCACTCACGTCAACGAGTCCGCAAACGAGCACCTCTGGGACGGCGACTGGTATGCGCGCGGCATCACCGACGACAACGTTACCTTTGGGATCAAAGACGATAAGGAAGGCCGCATCTGGCTGAACCCGCAGGCCTGGTCTATCCTCGGGGGCGCCGCCTCCGCAGAACAGATTAGCAAGATGCTACCCCAGATCGACGAGCAGCTCACCACGCCCTACGGTGTCGTCATGTTTGGGCCGCCATTCACAGCGATGCGCGAAGATGTAGGCAGGGTGACGCAAAAGTACCCGGGCCAAGGCGAAAACGGATCCGTGTATAACCATGCCGGAGCGTTTTACGCTTGGGCGCTATACACTATCGATGATGTCGATCGTGCTTACAACACCCTGCGGGCTATGATTCCGGGGCCTGATGAAGAAGACTTGATTCGGCGCGGTCAGCTTCCGATCTTCATCCCGAATTACTACCGTGGTGGGCATGGGATTCAGCATCTGGATCGTACGGCTGGGCGCTCGAGCCAGCTTTTCAATACTGGTACAGTCAGCTGGGCGTATAGGTGTTTCATTGAGGGGTTGTGCGGCCTAAGAGGTGTTAGGAAGGGGCTTAAGGTCGAGCCGAAGATGCCGAGTAGCTGGGACGGTATGAATGTCAGGAGGGAGTTTAGGGGCGCAGTGTTTGATGTGCAGGTTAAGAGGGGCGATGCTGATGGTATTAAGATTGTGATTGATGGTAAGGAGTTGGATGGGAATGTTATCGAGGGTGTTGAGAAGGGGAGGACGTATCAGGTTCAGGTGGAGGTTCCGAAGGCGGGGAAGAATGGACATGCGGCTTTGAGGAATGGGCATTCGACCAACGGGACTAAGGAATTTTCCTCAGATGGAAATCTCTTCTCAAGCTGATATGGGATGCACTTATCGTAGTCGTTCATGTTAACACTCGAGACTGATCTGAGAGAAGTAGAAATTGACCCTTCAAGTTGTTATTCGTCCAGAATGAGCATGTATCTGCTCAGCGCGAAAAGAACATCTTCACACTATTCTCCCATGCGCTGTTTGTTATATCCTGAACACAGAGCCCCTTGAGCCCTGCTACAACTAATGCTACCTTTTCAATATTGCAGCTCTCATTCCTTTCCTTCACCATATCTCCCAGACTGAACTTATCCTTCTTCTTGCTTCCCCAAGGCCACTTCGTCGCATTCTTTAGGTACGCTTTAGCAACCTCGCTTGAAGCCTGGATATCCCCCCAAGGAGCGTCCGTCTCAATCTGGAGCTTCTCTAATGGTGTCTGGCGAATCATCTCCAAGCTTTCACGATCTCGGAAAGCAAAGCTGTTTACGCTGACCTGGAGACCCATGGCGACGAGCTTTTGCATTTCCTGGGCAGTCCCAACGAAGGAGTGAACTAAACCAGCGCGCAAGGGCAGCTGATCAATATAAGGCCCAAGAATAGCGACGAAGTCTTCAAAGGCTGCGCGGCAGTGTAAGAAGAGCGGTAGTCTCCATCCTGCTTTCACAATCATGTCGAGTTGTCGCTTGAACACGCGGATCTGGGCATCTTTAGGCGCGTCGGCCAATTTATCGTAGTCCAAGCCAAGCTCGCCAAAAGCGGCTATGAGTCGAGGCTCTCGATCAAGGGTCTGAGAAATGTGCTGGGAAAGTGTCTCATAGTATTCTTCGCCACCTTTGTCCGCCTCGACCGCGTGATAAGGATGGACTCCGATAGTAATACTGCATTGTTCCGGTCGTTTGCGAGCGATTCCAATGTTGACTGGTACGTCCGCGATAGACATACCGGTCAACATTACATGCTCCACTCCTGCAGCCAGGGCACGGTCCAGGACTGCGTCGAAGTCGGGGGCATGGTATTGCTTGCCACGGTAGGAGCCGGCGAATTCCTTGGCAGTTGCTGTGACGGCGACCTAGATATCGTCGCGTTCAGTTTGGCTGGTTGATGGAGAGAGAGAAAGGTGGTCCGTACGTCTGCATATCGGAGTTTTGCAGTAGGTGCGGCTGGTGCCTTATCCGGAAACCCCCTCAGAAGCATACTTGATGCCATTTTGGCAGTCGATACTTGTCTTTGTGTTTGTGAGCTGCGTTGCTGTTGACGAGGAGGTAGAGCTACTGTGACAAAAAAGGCACGGCTTGAAATATCGGAATGAAGCTTTCCGATTTTGGAATCGCGCGACGACCGAAACCGACCTGGACATCCTTTGGCTTTGACGCTGAACACCTTGGGGACCGAAATCACCCCCAATTTTCCATCGCAAAAATCTCTCTTATCTTGCGAGACGTTACTTCCAAATCCTCATAACTTGATTTTCCCCGCTGATCGCCGATCGCACTCTATTCTGCTTGATTGTGGTGGAGATCGTCCAGTAGGGCAACAAGAGAACGGCGCCCAATTGATCTTCATGCCGCGATACGGGACGAAGGATCTTAGCGAAATGCTTCAGTCCTCAGCGACTCAGGCTGTGTATACTCCAAATGTCTTTCAGCCTGAATCATGATCCAGGTAAAGGCTTGCACAAACAGCGCAGTATTACCTAGTAGCTTGCGTCCATCCCAAGCCGGAACGGAGCTAATGAGATTTCAGCAAGCCAAGGGGCAGAGGACATTGGCGACTTCCATGAACATGTAGTCACATCGCATGATGAGCAGGATCAGCACGATCAATTTAAGACGCAGGGAAGGCCGCGCATCGAACTCCAACATTTAGGCCACGATGACTATCGCCAAGATGGAACTAATTTAGGGATGGGGATGATGTCTCCGAAAGAGGTTTTCGATGATTGGAAGGATAGACACAAAGCCAGTCCAATCTCTCAAGCCGATTTCTTTCGTCCGAAAGAACTGGATTCGACCCGTGGCGCCTTTTCGAGAGACGAACGCGAAAAACTGGAACGTGTCGTCGGAGAACAATTGCTGACAGACGCCACGGTGACCCAAATCGTTGTTTATCAACCAGACGAACCCAACGCGTCTGCAGGATTCACCGAGAAACTATCATTGAAGAAAGCACTTCCATTAGGGCAGGAGGCACGTTTCACGCCAGTAAAGGATATCGAAAATAGGCTGGGGCGCACTATCCGTCTACAGCGACATAGCTTTAGTAATATCTCCGTGCAAGAACTTGACAGGGAGCCAAACTTGAACGCATTCGCAAAGCCAAAGATTCTCCAAACATCACAGTCGTGGAGCCACATTAAGGCGAGCCCAAAAGGTGGATGGAGAATGCCCTAACAGTGTTCACCGTGCCAAGAGAGCGGGCATATTGTAGATATTGCAGTAGTCTAACTCTACAACTCTAGTTTGTGCAACACATCCACGTCCACATCCATGGACCCCGATTGATCTGAACCCTTTCCGACACCATCTCCGACCTCACATGTAAAGCGCTAGCAGCGCTTGAACGCAACCGGGCCGTCGGGCACGAACAGATGTTCACGAACACCCAAAACCGCATCGCCTTTGAGAGTGTGAAGCCTCGATCGATCAGCTGAATACAGGACGTGGACATGCTAAAAAAGCAATTACCTGGCAGCAGGGCCATCACTGTCGGCTTTGACTTGTCTTTGATGCTCTCTACCGCACCTGATTTCCGAGGCTGCAGCACAGCAACTCTACGGGCGTCTTTGCAAACTGCGAGAACACTGTCAAGTACTAATAGTGTTCCTTCGCCCTTCATTCGGCTGCTTGAAGATGCTGCACGCGCTCATATCACTTTCCTTTAGCCCTAATTTGGCCCCGAACGTCTTACCTCACACTGCTGGGGTGTTTTTCTTCTCTTGTTCCCTTTCTGATCCTGGAGAATGTGCTTTATCGTTGACTAAGATCCATGGAATGAAGCCCAGCGGGAACATTCTTAATGACCTCCTTATTAATGCTTCCATGAGTCGGATACGCGAGAAGGCTAAGATCAGCTTAGTATCTTTGCGACATGGGTAACAAGAGGCGTTCAGAGGTCCACCACGTGGGAATCAGAGCCCATCAAGCATCAATAAGATTGCGATCGGGCTTCTAGTAACACAGATCCTCGCTCGGGGAGATGATCACGGGACTTTTCAGGGCTCATTTAGCGAACTCTTGGGTATTTCGACCCGTACCTTGATTTTTTTTCCGGGATGCTGCACATTTGTTGAAACTTGACGCTTCTGATGACGTGGAATCTATGCGATTGATTATGCTAGTGGGTTCCAATCTCCGATTATTTGGTCTTCTGCAAGTCTCCATCGATAACAACGCAAGGGAGACAGACGCTCTGCTCAGAGAGGGTGTCATTCCCAATCTACGTGACAGACTGCAAGTACGCAGGTCTTTCTTAGCCTATACACATCTCAAGTCGAAGTGGTGCGATGTTATACCGTGATACATAATATCTCCAATGGGTTAGATGAGTGTCTCAGACGCACTGCATTGGGCCTACTTCGGGTAGTGACTGAGCATATCAAGTAGGCATCAAACACCACTTGAGATTGCCCTACGACTCAATCATGGGAAACTTGTTCGCAGCCTACTCGATGTCAACGGGCATGATGTCGACATGCGTGATAGCCACCTGAACGCGCCACTCGATCACACAGTCCGCAACGGAAACGAGACGATCATTAGTGCTTTGTTGCACCATGGCGCAGATATTGGGGTGGAAAATACACATAAGTGAACACCAAAAGCCCTTGCCGATAGGCGTAAATCTCGTAGGCACATCGCAAAAATGTTGCGCGGTCGCGTGGTGAAAGGGCCACATCATCGTCCTAGCGCTCAGAGGATTGATAGCGGGCGATCACCTGCTTCAAGAGCCTAAGTCATTCTGCAAGAACTACCGAGTCACAGTGATGGTATTGCATGTGTAAAAATCTAGCGACAAGCATTTGAGTGTCAAGATCTTAGTTGAAGCGCCTCTAGTGCCTAAGTACCTCGTTAAAAGATACCCTAGGGCAGGTCAGGCCCAAAAACATTACCAAAAAAGCATTAGTCTGTACTTGGGTCCAGGTTCTAGAAAAAAACGTCAGCTTACCGCTTGTATACAGTGCACGGACGCGCAATAATTATAGACGCGTAATAACTACCCTACTAACATTTTAAGATTAGAAAAATAGGGCTATAGAGCTATATATGATAGTTATTATTATAAGATATTATGAGGTAATTGTTGAATAAGCTATCTACTGTGCATCACGTCTAGATAGCGGGTACGGGTACGATCGTACAAAGGGGTAGGACTAAGTCGACTACTAGTGATTCATTCTGTTCTTCTTGCTTTGTTCTTTTTCTCACTTCTTTTGCGTTGCACGAAGCGAGATCACTTCGTGCGAGCTTATGCACGTGCCACAAGATTACGTAATACTAGTCTAACTCTCGAGTCCTTGCGCCGTACGAAAATTAGTACCAACAGTAATAGTAATTAAATACGGCTGCTAAGACTTGTCCCTAAGGTTTTGAGATTTGTCCTTAACGCTAGTACTAGCGGAACTTTATTACTTAAGATAGCTTAGCGCGTGTAACGGGCTGAACGCCCTTTGGATAGCTCCTCGATAGAATCTCGGTCTACTCGTAGAATCTGGGTGCTACCTCGAGCACCCGGATTCTCCGCAGACCGCCTGAACGACGTTTAGACGACAGCCGCAGGACCTAGAGGCTACCTCGTGCACCTAGACCTTACTAGCCTAATTATTACTTAGGTAACTAGCTTATATATAGTTAGCTACGTAGCTTAAGAGTTTAGTTCTCTATTAAATATAATCTTTTATATACCTTATAATTACTCTCTAGAGCGTAGCCTCTTATATTTTATATTTAATCTTAATTAGACGTTAAGCCTCTTGTTAGAATCTAATAGCATATATAGATTCTAGCTACAGATAGCGGAAGTAAGGAGAGAAAAATTTAGTAGTATAGAGCTGGAAAGAAGGTAAAGATATTAATTAAGTTGAGATTGTTGTGTCTGCCTTGGTTTTTCTATCTACTTAGCTATAGTGTTACACGAGGTTCGGCGATACTTCTCTATACCTGGTCCGTACTAAGGCAGGATAGGATTACGTAGGCGTAGTACCGTAGAGTTGTCTAGCGATACTATAAGATAGTAGGTATTTAGGGTAATAATAATTTAATTCTATAAATAATAGAATAACTAGTTAGTAATCTAGGTAAGAGATAAAGCTATAAAAGCGTTACGAACTAAATAAGTTAACTATAATAAGAGAAATAATAAAACCTTTTTATCTTTATATTCTTATTACTATATTGTCACGATGTTCCACCATCACATGACCTCAGCCACAGACAGGCGAGCCACCGGGAGCCCTGCGGATCACCGTCGGCCCGCAGCAGCCACGATCACGTGACGTAGATATATATTATCTCTCTAGGAGGCTTAATAGCTCCTTAAGGATTCGTCTTAATATAAGCCTATACTAATATCTTAGCGCCTATCTATTACTCTTTATAATTTAAATTCTTCCTACTTCTTATTAGATAAATAGTTATTAAGATATCCTCTTTTACTATATTTTAAACACTTTACTATAAGTATTTCTACTAAAGCTATAAAAAGATAAGCTCTTTACGCAATATATAAGGCAAGTAAGTAGCCTATTAGGTGACTAATATATCCCTAAATAAGGACTATAGTATTATAAATTAACCTATAATTAAGTAATAGGCCTAACGTAAAACTACTACGTAAGAGAATAAACTTCTCTAGCGTAAGATACCTAAGAGTATTCCCTATAATAAGCCTAAGAGCTATTATAATAAAAGTAAAGACTTTTCTAAAAGAGAAGCTTCTAACCTTAAAAACTTTTTAGGAACTTCTTAGAGTAAAGAAAAGTAGCCTTTATATAATCTTTTACTTAACTATAGAAAGGCGCGCAGCGCCTTACCTATTAGGTCGTACTAACTAGCAGTAAGAGATATAAACCTCTACTACACCTAGTTAGTAATAGAGCTTTATGCGGCGTATATATACTATAATAATGCTATAGTAACTAGTACTACTATACCTTCCTAAGATAGAATAGGTAACAACGATAATAGCGCAACCTATAGCACTACTTATAGGCTATTACCTATCTATACCTTAGCTACTAGTATCTAAGACTAAGTAGCGTAAGTTACAAACTCCTTCTAAAAAGCTAAAAATAGAGGTAAACTTAAAAAGCGCCTAGTAAAACTCTGTAAGAGAGTAGCTACTACTAATCTTCTCTTTATAGCTTAGGTAGCTATTAGGGAGATAATAGGTAAACCTAGTAGTACTATAGATAAGGCATCTAAACTACTAAAGGCCTTAAACGTAGCTACTTCTTAGCCTAAACTAAAGAATACTAGTAAGCTAGCTACCTCTTAATAAGTAGACTAATAAGTTAGAGACGTTAAAGGCGTCTTTAAAATAGCTACTATCTATAAAAATAGCTATACTAGGACCCTTTAGACCCTAAGTACTATCTCTTATTTAGTATACTAGGAACTACTTATATAATAGTTTAAAGATAGACTACTAAAAAAATAGAATTAGGTTAAGAATAAGAAATATAACTTTATCTAAGATCTTATTCTTATAAAGTATAATAACTATACTAAGTTCTTTAACTTTATTTAGAAAGATACTAATTTAGTAAATACTTTCTTACTATAGCTTAGTAAGAGAGAATTACTACTTCTACGCAGCTTCTTTAAGATACCTAATAATTAAAATAATAATAAAGCTAAGATAGCTTTTATTTAGGCTAAAATCTCTAATATTATAAAGTAAGAAATGTAATAGTATAGTAGGTTTAAGACTATTTATACTTAGATAGACTTTAAGTAAGCTCTATATAACGTAGAAATAGCTAATTATACTATAATTACCTTATTACTATTCTAGAATAGATTTAGTATCTTTATTAGACGTTAAGATAAGCGCCTAAATAACTATACTAACTAAGGTAGTAAAAAATAAGACTATAGGCTATCTACGTAGTCTAGTTAAACCTCTCTAAGCCGCTCTAATAGCGGGCTAAAGAGCAACCGCCTCTTTACTTCTTAACACTTCTCTACTTAAGGGTATAGAGATCGCCGTTATAATATTAGTTACGATAGTAGGCGAGACACTAATAAGCTAGAGAACTATTATAATAGTAAATAACCTTAGCTTTATTAGAAATAGCGTAACTAAGACTACTAAAGTAAATCTAATAAACTCTAGAACTTAAGAAAAGCTAACCTCTAGTTATAAA
>QGDG01000121.1:0-67708 GCA_003268315.1 Stemphylium lycopersici
TGTTGGTGGGGTGGTCATTGCGCGTCCGTGGTCATTGCGCGTCCGTGCACTGTAACCGTATACAGGGGGGTCGCACTTTTATGAAAACCATAATAGCGCGACCCTAACAGAAAGTGAGGGGTTGCATCTGCAACCCCGTATCCCCGCGATTGTCACAACACTTAAGGGCAGAGAAGTTGGTCAAAAAAAACCCAATATTTAAGGCACCTACATTAAATGATTGCCTTATTTGTATTGTTAACTTACCACATGGGCGAGTCGGCCATGTTACCAAAACCGCGACTACACACGACTGTAGAGCACCGTCAAGAACAGTAATCAATATTCATGGCAGACCAAATTAATCAGAAACTTCTAAAGATGCCGCCTGTATTTCAGAAAACCCTGTATGCCAGAAATGACCATGAGGATCGTATGGATCACAGGGAAGTCGACTAGCTTAACAATGTGATCGGTAGTTTCAGGCACATAGGGATGGACGTTGCTACATCTTGCTTATATGTGCGCAAGTTGTGTCCTGCCTCCCCGCAGCGTCTACGGTGTCTTTGCGATGGTTTGCCCACTTGGTGTAACAGGATGAACGCCATTTGGTAGGACTCCTGGGTGGAATCTCGGTGGACGCGTCCGATAGACGCTTATATCACCTCGGACCGTTGTTTATCCGATGGGTAGGTAAACATTAGCGTAGATATACCGATAGCTTCTTATTGAATATAACTACTGTACACCTGGGTTAGTATATGATGCTACGTGAATTGACCCCTAATACATTCTAGACCGGCAAATGCGCACCCTAAGATATACAACCAATTCGAACCTTATAAGACTTTATTTTAGAGCTAATTACTATGCTAGAACTTATGCCGCACTGTTCCGCGTTCTGCACGCGATTATTAAACCAACAAAATAACGTGTTAGGACAGTAAGCTGCGCACCTTACATAACTTAACGCGACTCTCTATACAATAGCTCCACAACTGTAAGGCAGACGTCACGCGAAGGCAGAAGTGGTTGAATAGGCTCTATTCGAAAAGGCAAAATAGTAGACAACGATCTACGAAGGGAAGCGAGACGGTCTACCTAAATACATCATGAGAGCTTTGCTCTATCGCGCTCTATCGCTAGTACGTGAAGACAAAGGTCTCGCAAAGAAAGAAAAGCGTTTGGCTAGATCGCGCAAAGCATTTGTCTCGATCGCGCAACGATTGCGCAAAGTGTTTGGCTTGATCGCGCAATACTCGCGCATGACCAAACGTCTCGCAGAACAAAGGAGAAAGAGAGAGCTTAATAACTTTACCCAACGGTTAGTAACTTAGCTCTTCTTAGTAAGGAATAGGTTGGTAGGCCTATGTCCTTACAAGATACTAGGTACTTCAATTAGTACCTAAGATCTACTAACTAATCGACTGAGAGGTAGAAGCTAGCGTGTAGACCTACTATATAATACCTTACTACTCATCTCTATTATTTGTTTCTTACGCGACGTCCTATAGTTATACCTAATATCGTACGTAGCTATAATTAATGCTTCTAGTAAGCTCTCAGTCTTGTGCTCGTAGCGTCTCGTGAGCAGCGCAGATTATGCATAATCCGTCACCTTATATTGGTTAGGATGAGAGGACTATAGGTTTTGCGCAGTAAGTCTAGACTACCTCCGACTAGGCCTCGACTTTGTCCTCGCCTTTCTCTTCAGGCTCTAAGCTTAGGCAAAGCTTTAGCCTATCACGCGCGCGGATTGCCTAGACAGCAAAAAGTCAAGTTTTCCTAAACTTTTTAGATAATACCGCACTGCGTTTTCAATCCTAATATATATAGAGTAAGCCGTGTTTAACATTTTAAAGACGATCCGTTTCTTTCACTTTAGAGTAGCGTATGAACCAGAGGTGATGTCTTCTAGAATACGTGTGCCCTTCGGTTGCCACCCAAGCTTCTTCTGCGCCTTTGATCCCGAAGCCCTGTTCTCCGCTCTTAGAAACCACGCAATGTTCTCTCCAAATCCAGCCAAGGCATCGTCGTAAGTAATATCCTTGTTCGGTACACCAACCGAAGAATTAATGGCGTCGAATAGAGTACCCATTGTGACATCGGTTTGCGAGCCCGCATTGAACACATCGCCAGCCTCACCCTTTTCGAGTGCTAAAAGGACGAGACGGACAGCATCATCTACATGTACGGCTGTGGTGCGGTTCCCACCTCCATTCACCGTGGGAAGCCCACCCATGTTCTTCGCCATACCCATAAAGCGCGCGATGCCGCTGCCACCACGGCCATAGGTAAACGGAGCCATGCGGACGACCATGGTACGAACCCCTCGTTCCTTTGCCAGGGCAAGGGCATGGTTCTCAGCTTGGATGCGCACATTGAGATGGCTGGGCTCTGGGGGCGCGTCTTCGTTTGTTTCATTTCCATTCGGATCGGCTTGGGCAGACAGGGTGCCCGAGGTTGTGATGAGAGGCTTTTTAGTGCCGATTACGCCATCGCACATTGCGTCGACGGCGGCGTTGTCGATGGGAAGCGCATCCTCGTATTTGCCTTTGCCAAAGACATAGGCGGTAGCCAGGTTGATGACGGCATCGGCCTCTTTGCTCTCCTTTTGTAGCACGTCCAAAGATGTCAGGTCGCCGCGGACGGGTTCAGCTCCCAATGTGCGTAGTTTTGCATCGCCATCTTCACTGCGGGAAAGAGCGTGCACCTAGGTGTTGAGTATATCAGCCAGTGAATTGATGAGGTCTCCAATGCTGCTTTCAGACACAATCGTGCATTTCGACCTCACCCACACGAGACTGGGTCCCGACTCTCGACTGAGTAAAGGTAGCGCCCGGTCGGGAGATGGAATAGTGTGGAACTCACCTTGTAACCGTCAGCGACGGCAAGCTCGATGAGGACACCACCAATGTAGCCAGTGCCACCCGTAACAAACAAACGTCTAGGACCCATCTCTAGCTATCTTCTTGCGAGCTATAGTTAATTTTGGCGAGGAACTCAAGTTTTATACCTGGCGGAGAAGGAGAGAAATAGCGGGGGGCCATGGCAAGCTGCGACGCAACCAGAAATCCCTTTGTTGATTGCTCAGCTCTACGGCGTAGCATGGAGTTAGGATGTGAATGTCCGAGCCCCGACGCCCGACCATCATGATACTTTTCCAGGCTGAAACCTGAGGTGCATGATTGGCGGAAGTGACAGGTCGGGGAACTGCCCTTCGGGGCATCGGGAGAGCTAATAGACCGAACCGAACGTCCGTGCTCTTGACCTCCGTAACGCGCTAGGACGTATGGAGTCATGTTGCCGCAATATCGAAACCGATGCCTACTGTGTAGGGCAGGGTAGAACTCGTGATGACACAAATACTACTCTAGCAGTATGAGCATGATAAGGCAAGACATTTCTTGATATAGGTACTATAGGAAAAGGAGTTTTGTGAAGTGTTAGAGCTAGTTCATATAGCAATCCTGGGAAGGTAACTCCTAATCAACACTTAAGAGTCTGATTGATATTAATCTGAAAGGATACATGTTGATACACACACATAAACACACATACACATATACAAGATACAACAATTCCAAGTTCAAGCATTAATGATGTCCTGTCTCAACTTACCTGCTTACGAGCTTTGTTCTCGTCTTGAAATCCTCTCTTGTTAGCTATATTACATCCTGATTCTTTGAAACAAGACTGCATACCAGATGAAAATAGAGCACTACATAACTAGGCAAACATTTGGGTCTTATCAGAAAGAACTCGTCCGATTCGGGTTTTGACTAGTCGTAACACCGGCAACAGCCTTCATCCCTAGAATTTAACCGTACCTCATTAAGGCGACTGAGAAGATGGCGAAGCATCTACTAGCATTTTCAAAGTCTCTCCGTCTTCCTCCAATGCTGGCACAGGCACATTTAAGAAGCGCAATTCGCCCACTACATCCTTCAGCACTGACGTTCCATGCACCCCGAGGAACCATTCTAAAACCTTTGGGTATTTATCTCGCAGCATTGCATGGAACACCATGACGCCAAATACCATCGTCCCAGCTGTAAACAGGTCTGCAAGTGTTACTTGCTCGCCGACTAGGTATCTGCTATCCTGTAGATGGGCCTCGAGTAGCTTGAAATCTGCGTGCAATGCGCGGAGGCAGTCCTGTGTGTTCTTACGGATGGCGAAGGGCAGGCCGAGGAGTGGGAGGATGATGCCACCTATGGCGGGGAGAAGGTCCGAGTTTGCGAGCGACAGCCATTTGAGAATAGAAAAATAGTCTTTCCTCGTACTTCCAAGCAGAGAGGACTCGGGATCCTGTGAGGAAACTGTTTTGAACGGTTATTGTTTTAGTACAGAGGGGGCAAGGTGTGATGACATACTATAAAGAAGAATTGCGATGCATTCTGTCAAAACGAAGCCATCCGATCCAACAAAGACGGGAACCTGGCTCAGTGGATTAAGGGTCTGTAGTATCTCCTGGTGCTTCTCGTCGTCTCGGTCCAAATAGATAATGTTTAGCTCGATTCCGAGGGAGTTTGCGACGGCGATGATGGCAAAAGACCGTGGATTTGGCTGCGGACCTTTTAGTAAAAGTACACTAAATAGATAAAAACCGCTCGGAAAAGATAACATCTACATTATGGGCGTAGAGTGTGCCAAATGTCATGATTGCTTTGTTATCTGGCCAGTTTTAATTGTAGAAGGTGTGTATCGAGATTGCGAGTCTAATGAATTAAAAAGGCAAACTCGAGTATGGCTTGGTGTTGTATATGAAAGAGCGTGAGGCGGTTTCCGTGCTCGGGAATTGCAATATTTGTAACGGAGGTTGAGGATTACTCCGAGCTTCACACCTGGTCAAACGAAACTAGAGCACATGTTGGAGTTTCCTCCTTGGCAATTGATTCCAGCAAAGCATTTTATAGTTCATTACAGCCGCTGTGAAGCCTTACAGATTGTAAATAAAATATTCCATGCGACGCCTATTTCCCTAAATCTAATCGTCTCTATGTATACTGCCTTCAAAGCGCACGTACAAACGCATATCACATAATGACATACCATTTCTTCTCTTTCTGACGGATCTCGAACGCCACCTTTCCATCCTCCGCTAGCTTATTCAATACCTCGCCCATCATCGGCTCAATCACCATTTGCCGCACCTCCGGAGTCAATTCATTGCCATGCATGATGCTGACTAGTTGCTTGACCGTAGCGCTAGCCTTACCGCCGGGGGTCCGAATCTGAGCCAAGGCGCTAAGCACCCGTGTCTCGCGTCGTGTCTTTGCCTTGAGCTCCAGATCGATTTTGCGTTGGAGATCCGGAATAACAATCCCGTGCGCGGGATATCCCACTTTGCAGTTGTACGACTGCATCAGACGCAATGAACCGAGCCAAACACTAAGCTGCTCAACTGCTGCAGTACCATGTCCCAAGACATTGTCACCGGTGAACATGGCCATTTCCTCTTCGAGTATAAAGCACGTATGGTCCTCAGCGTGTCCTGGCGCATGCACTGCTCTTATTGTAGCACCCTCAACACTGAATACACCACCATTAGGTATCGGTTGTTGAGTTTTGTTGGGCATGTTCTTGTAAATTGATAATTCAAGATTTGGATACATGCGCAAAAGGTCCGGAACCCCTCCTGTGTGATCGCCGTGCCAGTGTGTAAGGAAAACATGTGAAAGTGTAATATTCAAATTCGTAAGCGTGGAAGATATCAAGGCTGCCCATTCTGGAAGCCCTTGACTTGTGTCAATGAGCATTCGCTTGGATCCCGTGCCGATGATGTAGGTGTTTGTCCCTTGGAGAGTGAATTTTCCGGCATTTTGACCCAGTATGCGGATCACAATTGGGCTTAAAACCTCGACGTCTGCAATGGCTGGAAGGCGAGAGAGCTGGGTTTCGAGATAGTCTTCAAAAGCACAGATGTTGAGAGCTTTGTTGATTTGTTTGTAGCCGCCTTTGTGCTCATCGGTGTGCCCTCCTTTGCTGTCGGAAGTGGGTGGTGGAGCCATATCGGAATCAGCGTGTGGAGCCATGTCGGAGCTCATTTAAGATAGTGAAAGCTGCTAAACAGAATGGGGACCGAAGAAAGACATGCGGGTCTTATACAGGGAGAAGCTAGGGAATTGGACGAGAATAATTAGTAGGTCCATATCTCGGACAGAAGAATCGATGACTACCGATATTCGGGACTCGGGTTACATATACGGACCGTCCTAATATCCCAAAAGTTTAGATTTATGGGCATCTCGCATAGTAAACGGTTTGAAGGTACCAGTTTTTGATTCCACATGGCTCCACACGTAGTTACGATAAATGCCACAGGCGACAAACACGAATTTGACGTCGAAAACTGGGCACGCACCTCTGTCAGCAATGACTTGCCAACTAGGCACCCGAGAACCGGTGTCGATGTTCTGGTCGTGGGGGCTGGCATGGGCGGTCTTACAGCAGCGCTAGAATGCTGGCGCAAAGGACACAACGTTGTGGGAATCCTAGAGCGCAATGAAGGCCCTGTTTACTCCGGGGACATTATCGTCATGTTACCCTCGGCAGTGTCGGTGGTGAGACACTGGCCTGCCATGCAACGCGACATGGACGAGGAGCAAGTCGACGCGACTGTGAGTTACGAGACGCACCGTGGCGAACATATTTACGGCCCCACCGTACCCTCATACAATGACCCCGAGTATCGACAAGAACGCGAGGAAAAGGGACACCGGCCATTTGTTGCACCGGCACAGATCCGAAGCAAGTTCTATCGCATGCTGCTACGGCAGGCTGCTTGTCTGGGCTTCACAATCGAATACGGCAAGGCGGTACAAGACTATTTTGAAGACGAACACATGGGAAAAGGAGGAGTGGTGCTCCAAGACGGACAGTACGTAAATGGGGGCTCTTTGGAGAATACTCGCTGACCATAACCTCTTTGACTTTAGAGTGCGGGTAGCGGACGTAGTAGTTGCCGCTGACGGGCTGAGGTCACGCTCCGAACTGCTCATTCATGGCCGAAATACAGCACCCAGGTCCAGTGGCATGTCAATATACCGTACTGCGTATCCGAAAGATGTGGCCATGCGAGATGCAGTTGTGCAAAAGCGTTGGGGTAACAAACCTCCCATATGGGAGTACTGGCTAGGACCTGGTATGTATATGGGTGTCTTTGTCTCGGACGACATCGTATCGTGGGGTTTCACACCACTTGATGCCCAAGGTGAAGCGACCGAGTCTTGGGAGCCGGATACCGATCCCGAGCATATCGTCAAGGAGCTGCTCAAGGTGCCGGGCTGGGACCCTGCTATTCTTGCCCTAGTACGCACCGCCCCCCAAGGCGTGGTACACTGGCCCCTGCTTTGGAGAGACTTAAAGCGCGATTGGGTTTCTAAAGGCGGTCGTGTTGTGCAGGTCGGTGATAGTGCCCACAGCTTCACACCCACTTCTGGCAACGGCGCGACACAGGCACTTGAAGACGCTATCACTCTTGCGGCTTGCCTTCAGCTTGCCGGCCGTGGTGGCGTAGCTACAGGCACCAAAATCTACAATCTGCTACGCTATGAGCGTGTTAGCTGTGCCCAAAAAATGGCATTTGTTAACGCGCAACTCAAAACAGCCACGAATTGGGACGCCATCGCCGAGAACCCTTCCAGAGTGCGTACGCGCTTCCCCAAGTGGATCTTCAGCCACGACCCGGAAGCCTATGCGTACGAAAAGTACGGTCAGGCGTTCGCGCATCTGGCAGGCCGTGTCGAATTTGCCAATTCAAATGTGCCTCCGGGGCATACCTTTGTACCATGGACTGTGGATGAGGTAGCAGCGTCGATGAGGGTGGGGAGGCGGGTCGAGGATCTACTGGATGGCGATTGGTCTTGATGGTCTCTCTGATTATGTACCGGTATTGTGACCTGTCCAGACCGAAGGATTGTTCGTCCAAGCCTTCTGCTTCGTTGGCGCCTAAACGTTAGGAAAGCTGCATTGATAGAGGTTAGAGTTGTATCTTGGGATGATGAGCCTTTTTTGGAGTCTGTTGTGGGCAGTTGCACTGGGGTAGCATTGTTCCATGCAGAATCATAGGAACAATAGCAACCGCTGCAATGAGTCGGCGCAGTAGTATTGTTAAGAAGTGACTGAATATTAAGGCTTTTGCAGTACCATGCAGATAACGGACTGGCGAGTATAAGACTGCGTACTGGCCGTTCTCAGAACCCCCTACCGTATGTTCAATTCATCATATCCTTCACCTAACTCAAGTTCAACAATGAAACCAATCCCCGAACCTTCGCATAGGGTCAAAGAACCATACCGCGTTCTGGATTCAAGATGTAAGAAGGCTTAAGAGCCAAGATCTCGAGTTCGAGCCGTAATAGAAGCAATTCGCGTGTGTGTGTGTGTGTTCAACAAGGGCTTATCATCGGAAGAGCCAAAGGATATTTCAAAGGTGCTGCTTTTGAAACTCGCGAAGTGCTTATGGGCGGGCTTCAATGAGTCTCCAAACATGTGTTCATCCGAAGCGTGAGTGGGTTACGGCTAAAGTCTTGTAGAATCAGCTCCACTGCAGAAGAGTGTCTACCAGACGGAGATTCACAATCGACCCATCCTCTCCGTATACTGCCATCATCAATTCATATCTGACAGTGATAAGGTATTTGAAAAAGTGTCGTGCATAAAGTACCACGATATTTTTGTGTGCAGTCTTGTTCTGATTAACTCTACACAGCTGAGATCCTGCACCATAGGATGTATCCACTCTTTGGCTCCTCGTTCAACAATCAAGCATTCATAGAGTCTGGAACTTTTTGGACACTCCTGGCTGGATTTCCTCAATCGTCTTGATAACCTCAGCTGCGATGCGCTCCTGCCCCTCCTTGCCCGCTGCATCTGTCACCAGCGGACTCGGTTCCTCAACCATGCAGTCGCTCAGATACTTGCCATGTGTCTCTATGCCTGATGTACCTGCATGCACCAGTGTCCTACTGCCAACTTCGGTTGAGCGTGCCACCACTAGCCTAAAGAACCAAAACCCCCAGCTTGTGGCTTCCCGTGCTAGCTCTGACCAGCACAATCCCGGATTGACGATATTAACGGTCACAGGAAACTCGGGAGCGGGATGATGATCGGCGATGGCGCGCACGATAAGCAGTTGTACGAGTTTCGAGACGGGGTACTGCTGCGACCAGTACTTCTTGCATGTCTCTCGATCGGATAGCGTAGTCAAGATTTGGCCGTCCGGAGCAGAGCGCTGGGGAAACGTCGTGTGCTCGTAGGCCGCGGACCCCGTGATAGTGAATGTGGGTCGAGTGTTGAATCGGTTAGCTGTCTCACGCATCTTAGGCATCATGTTGGCCATGAGCAGCGTTGTGGCGATAACGTTGACGGCTATGCCTTCTTCATGTCCGTTGACTTCGTGGTACTTAGCGCGAACAACACCGGCGTTGGCAATAAAGATGTCGATGCGCTCTAGCTCAGCTTCGGCGCGCTTCGAGAATGACTGTATGCTTCTGTAGTCGCCCATATCAAGCTTCCAAACTTGTGTATCCTTATGTCCAGTCGTGCGCACGATATCCTCCTTTGCTGCCTGGCCTTTGTCTACACTGCGCACTGCGAGAATGAGCTTGTTGGCGCCCAAACGCGCGTAGTGACGCGCTGCTTCCTTGCCGAGCCCGACATTGCTGCCAGTAACGATGATGGTCTTCCCACTGAAGTTGCCGTTGGGATAGGCCGGCGTCCTGAAAAACTGACTATACAGGAAACCCATGATCGAGGTAAGAGCGTTTCGGAGGTGCAGGACGTAACAAAAGCAGACGTTTGAGCAAACAGCCGAGATAGCCCGAAAGTAAAAGTTTTATTGGACTTTATAAAGGGTAGTGACTTTGCAATGGCCCGCCCCTCTCCATATGTCCGCAATCCCTTGCGGAACTAGCGGGGTTAAGATCTTCTTGCATTTACCTCTAGCCCCTTTTGTATTCTCCCGGGATGAATGCGAAAGTTTTACCGGACTTTATAAAGGGTAATGACTTTGCAATGGCCCGCCCCCTCCATATGTCCGCAATCCCTTGTGGAATTTGCGGGGTTAAGACCTTCTTGCATTTGCCTCTAGCCCTCTTTTGTATTCTCCCGGAAGGAATCGATACCCTTGTCAGTTTTTATTATGAGCACATTTCCAATCGTTACGCGCTCAGAACACTGAGACCGGGCTGCGAGTGGTCAAACCCGATCCGAGTTGAGTGCGCTCGCCCCGACCCGAGCTACGGACACTCGCGAAAGAATCACGTGATTCCGTCCCGACGCATATGAAAGGTGTACCTAGTATGTAAGAATGTTGGTGATCGTTTTTGAATCTACTACGATTAACACACTATGCCTACTTACGCAATCCTTGGCTCTACTGGCAATTGTGGTACAGCATTAATCAAGAATCTCCTCAAATTCCCCGATAACAAAATCAATGCTTATTGCCGCAATGTCGCCAAATTGCACAGGCTGATTCCCGAAGTCGTCGACAGCAAGAGTGTACAAGTCTTTTCCGGGAGTATTACCGATGTCGAACTCATAGAAGCATGCGTGTGCGATACCCAAGCCGTCTTTATGGTGGCGACGACCAACGACAACATTCCTGGATGTCGTATCAGCCAGGTGAGATGACACTCACGAAACTACCTCCACGTGGCACTCTTGAACTAATGCAATGGTGGCGCTTTTTAGGATAGCGCTGCCGCAGTCATCGCCGCGCTGACAAACATCAAAACAAAAGCACTGCCTGGCCTCAAGCTTCCTACACTGGTCCTTCTCAGCTCAGCCA
Source organism: Stemphylium lycopersici (assembly GCA_003268315.1). Classification (NCBI taxonomy): domain Eukaryota; kingdom Fungi; phylum Ascomycota; class Dothideomycetes; order Pleosporales; family Pleosporaceae; genus Stemphylium; species Stemphylium lycopersici. Next base: position 10,778 of record QGDG01000121.1, read on the forward strand.
CGATTGATCCGTACCTGAGCCGCGACATGCCATCATGGTTTCGCCCCATAATGCTTACAGCTGCATCATACGTCTATGAGGACCTAATAATTGCCGAGAAGATGATGCGTGCCGAGTCATCGTGGCTATCGTCGGTCTTCATCAAGCCTGCAGGTCTTTCTCCAGATATTTCGCGAGGGCACCGTTTGACACTAGATGAAGAAGAGAGTTTTATCAGTTATCTTGATCTTTCAGCAGGTATGATCGAGGCTATTCAAGATCCCGAGGGCCGCTATGAAGGTAGGAATGTGGGCGTGGTGAATGGGAAGAGAGGTGTCGGCGCCAAGTTCCCTCTAGGTACCCCGCTGTGTATTTTCATGGGATTGGCGAGGCATTTCTTCCCGTGGTTACATCCTTATTTACCCAGCACCGGTCCCGCATAGTAGGAGAGAGTCACAATGTCAACGTACGATATGTCGGTAATTTGTGTATCTGCTTCGTTGTGAGACTTTGCTACTACTGTGTCTACGTCACTCTTCTGCCGTTACCTCTGAGATCATACTTTTAAACCCATCATTCGACACGTTTACAGGTTGAGTATGTTTGGGGGAGGGTTCCAAAATCATCCGAAGTCATTGTGTTCGATTTGTCAGATCCATAACTTATTGTAACAGAGATAGGGCAATGCAAGAGTAATCGCGGTATGACGTTCATCGAAGTGGTGACTGAGCAGTATATAAATCTACTCAGCCAATAAATCCGGCCTCTTCCAAGGCTGCTCAAACCCAGTAAACGGCACCCACTTGAGATCCGAAGGTCGACTCTCTGTGGTATCCTGGCACATCCTCGCCAATCTAAGCCACATATCCCCTTTCATTGGAAAATACTCCGCGTACTCACCCTGATCATATTGCTTCGCCGACTCTTCCCCGTTCTTCAAAGCACGGATAAACTTGGCCGCATGACCGTCGTCATGTTCCTTGATAACTTTCTCGAAAAGTTCATCCCAGGCCATTCCATCGCTCATGGGGGAATGGTATCCAGAGATAGCGCTGTCTTCGAGTACTGCACACCCAGAAACAGCGTACCATGCCAGGTCTAGACGCGCCTTCCATTCAACGAGGCGCACGCGGTCTTCAAGCTTGATCCAATCCTGCTTGATGAAGACAGAAAAGAATATGCTGCTAGTAACACAGTGCATATAGAAGAAATCGATCTTGGTCTTGCGATTGATCTTGCTCTTGTCCTGCGCAGCGCCTGCAAAATACGCACACGTACTAATCATCTCGGCCGTCCGGCGCTCGAGATCTTCCTCGTCATTCTTGATTCGAAATTGCGACACTAGGCTAGCCATTTCCTCGCCGGCGCGACCTATGATACCATCACGCATTTTGTTGCCAAAATCGGTCCATTTGGGCGCGTTGCGGATGGCGTCGGTTCCCCTGACTTCTCGCACCAACTCTAACATTGACTTGGCATTTCGTGAAGGGTAAGAAATTTCGGCTTCTTGCTCGGCATTCCTGAACAGCGTGCTGATTCTGGCGTCGTCGTGGGCTGCTGCCTGGGCAAGTGCCTCAGCGATGATGACTGGTTGCTTGAACTCAACGCCGAGACCGAGGTGGATGATGGGGTGATAGGCGCCCTCGTACATGCGTGCAAGTATTAGATCGGCTAGTTTACTGCGCGCTAAGACATTTTCCTGTATGACATCTTTCCATCCCTTGTCTTTGATCTCGCCCTTGAAGAATTCGAGGAAAGTATGGTACTGGTGGACATGTCCAGTTATGGAATTATACAAGACTTCAGATCCATCTTTGCTCCTCAGCTTCTGCAGTAGTTCGAAATCCACCGATGGCATTGCGCGCTGGATAGATACACCATCTTCATATCTCGCCTTGAGTTCTTCTGGGCCAGCACCCATAGCGAGGATAGTGAGGAGGCTGTGGACGATATGATTATGGCCTGCCGTGTCCCGAAAGAACATGTGACATTCTTCGTGGTTCTTCTGGAGCAGTTTGTTGCATTGTTCAAGAGACTCTGGAGTGACTTTGCGCGCTGCTTTGATAAGTCCGGCGTGAGAGGGAGAAATTTGAATTGCAGCAGTTGCCATTGTTTCGTTGTTAAGGGTCTCCAATCAATGAACAAATGATCGAATCACATATGGGACTTCTTTTATCCTCGGTAAGCTTAGAGGCGGCTTCCGTTCCGTAACCGACATCCACAGCACCCAGCAAGCATCGGAAAACGATTTGGGACATCGGAGACCGATATCCCGAATCATATCTTTTACATGATTCTACGGTTATTTGACGATGTCACGCTGATTGTAGCGTAGCGTGAGTTTGATAGCGATTGAGTAGTCAATCGAGAATGAAATTAGCTATGCAACCATAAAACCTTTTGTCTACCTCTTCGTTGAGGAGTAAAATCCCTTATTTAATGTAAACACAAGTTCATATGTAAATAAAGATAAAAGAAGTTGCTTTTGTGATTTTAACCCTGAGACTCTAGAATATATAGTTCAAATCTCACTTGATTAGAGGCTTCTGTCCAGCGTTTCGTTCCGTCGTCGCCACTTCAACTGATCTCTGCCTCCAATATCTTACGACAGCCTCCTGCACTTCAGATCTGATAATCTTATGCGTCTCATTGACTGGGAAATCAACAAACCCGACTTGCTTCAGACACACGACCCCCCCAAGTGCATAGTCCTCACCAAGAGCTTTGCGTACGTGCTGTTTTACTTCTTCAGCGCTAGCATTCGCAAAGGAATCGACCACGGCAATTGGTTCAACGAAAAATACTGAATGGGGCATTGGCACCACAACAGCCTATTGTGATTGTCACTGCATTGGTCAGACTTCTGGTGCAAACAGGAAGAAGCTTACCTGGCATTGGGTAAAAGCTGCTACACAACTTTCAATGAGAGAAGGCGCAATAGTGACGCCTTCGCGCTGAATGATGTCTTTCTTTCGTCCTACAATAAACACCAGACCCTTGTTATCAATCATCGCAACGTCGTTCGTGTTGAACCACCTCCCTTTCCTGTCATCGTAGAAAGCTTCCTCGGAGTAGCCACCAAGATAATGCTTGATGATGCTCGGACACGAAATGTGAAGCTCTCCAAGCTCGCCTCTTTTCACTATTTCACCTCGGGACGAAGTGGAGCGGAGACGTATCTTCGCACCAGGAGCAACAACCCCAACCGGACAAATCTGTCCCCCAAAGAATGGAATGTCTTTGGGAGAGGATTCAAGAAATGGCCAAGTAAATACACCGGGTCCCTCGGTCATTCCCTGATTGACGCAAACTTGCGCCTGTGGAAATAATGCTGCACACTTGACCAGGACTTCTTTGCTTACTGCATCGCCGCCAACCTGAATTCTCTTCACACAAGACAGGTCTAGAGGTGTTGCTGCAAGTTTGGTGGCGAATTCGTGTACCATTGGTGGTGTTAGCACCAGGAAGCTCGCGCCAAGTTGATCTATGGCTCTGATCGCATCGTGTACGCTGCATATCATACCAGAACGTCAGCAAGAACGATTTCTTGTGTGCAACAAAACACGAGAACTGTTGTACTGACCTAAATTTCTGTCCTGTGAGGACCACTGCACCACCTGCCCGCCAGGTTTGGAGTGTCTGCGCTGGTGCAATGCCCCGAGAATTGTGCGGCTGCATCAGGGCATACTTTGCTGCCCCAGAATCCCTATCAATGAGCCATTCTTGTGAGTGTAGAGCATGTGATATGGCAGCCACAGTCTGAGGACATCCCTTCGGCACGCCAGACGTGCCTGACGTAAACATTATAGAATTGATGTGATTCATGTCATGTTGTCTCGCTGCCGAAAGAAGCGACGCATTATCTGCAAAGTGCTGAGAGTTTTTGTTTGTAGCCACTACCACGAGGGATTTCCATTTTGTAGATGTTGGAGCTGAATCGAATAGGCAAACTTTTGCGGGCTGGGGTAATCCAAGTTCTGATATCGCTACATCGATGGCCTTTCCGCTGCGCGCATCGGGTACCACAACAAGCTGAGGCTTTATTGTTTGTAGCGTATGCTTCAATGACGTAAATCCGGAGATTTCCAGGAAGGCAGGGTCTAAGTTCACATACGTGATGTGCAATAAGATGCAAGTCCACAGTAGAATGGCATATTCAGCACCATTTGGAATGAGCATAATCATGCGCGTGTTTGGTTGAACACCGATCGCAAGTAGCCCGGTGGCTAGCTTCAAAGATATGCGATGGAGTTGTGTGTATGTGAGCGTGAAAGCATTAGCTTCGTCTTCGCGCGTCGCGCCGTGAGGAGGAGTGTCCGCCAAAACGAGGGGTGAATGTGTTAAGGTTTGATCTTTACACCTCAGATTTCGCGTCGCAGATTTGTTGCGAATTTCACTGCCTTCGGTTACCTCGCTGTCTTCAGCATAGGTTGAACCCAGTTTTTTTATACTGGCTGACTGCTCCATCAAGCAGATCACTGCTGGCCCATGTGGATTCATCCTCAATCCACGCTCGATATGTTCGAAGACTGACAACTGAGGCCATGTTGTAGCTTCGATTTCAGATAGCTCGTCGTCTTCTTCGGCGGGCAGATAAACATTCCGCGGATTCTTCTCCGAGCGTAACAATAGCGGCAGGTAACGGATGGCAAGGAATAAAGCAGAAGTCTTCAGCAAAAGATACCACATCTTGTTTGCAAACAAAACTAGGCAAAAGCAAACGTAAAATTTATCTCGCAGTAAAGCCAGTATGTCCTATTTGGAGTCAAACGATTCCAATAGAATGCATTACTAGCTGCTGACATGGCTATGGCAGTCATCTCAAACCTTCCCCCGCTGCCTAAGGTCTTCCGCAACACGGAATCCTATGCATTAGGAGGGGAAACGTTACATAATCCATGTAAGCCACATTGGATCGACTGATGATGCAACGGGATGATTGACCGCGTGTGTCAGTCGCGGGTCGGGCCTCGGACATCGGCGCTGGAATCGGGAGTCGGAAGTCGGCAATGATTCCTATTGGTCTCAATTTCCGATAAAAGTTATATTGCAGGCATATAGAGGATGTCCGAAAATAGAAGCGACACCAGGATTTCACTAACCAATACCTAATTCGTTAGGGTGCACAGTTTGCTTACAAATTGCTCTATGCTACGAAAAGCAGTTGTGGCTTCAATCGAGTGCCGGAATGAAGCACATAACCCGCACGTATCAGGGGGAAACCACGTGAATTTGCCCGTTACGGAATCTGTTAGATTGCAGGCTGTGCTAAAAGATGATAGATACTTTTGTCGGCTGTAGGCTACACCATATTGTAGTCAACGAGACATGTAGTATGGAGATACATCGCAGATTTTAGCTAGTCGGATTTTTGTTTGCTAAAACATCCTGTATAGCGTACTACATCATAACCTTTATGTTCTAATACCACAATGCAGCAACAGCCCCAATAACAGCCCCAATAAAGGGAAATGTAGATCTTATAGCATGCATAAAAGCCCATTTCACCACCAGCCCTTTAGCTTGATTAATTGCCATCACTTTGACGACCAACTGTTCTCCCGGTTGAACCATTCTGGTAACCGACTCCAAGCGGAATAGTTCGTCATTTGTAGGCTTCATGATGAGCAGAGTGAATGGAATGATGCTTATAGTAACGAGGGCAGCAAGTGCAAGTAGTCGCCACGGCTTTGGTTTCTGAGCTCTGCGTCGTTGGAAGCATTCGAAACTGTACAACAGAAAGGTCCCAATCGCCATACCCGGAAGTACTTGGTGCCTGTATCGATATATACGTGTCCACTGATAGAAGAGCTGAGGAGAATTGGTTGTGGTTTCAAGGAGGACGGGAATGGCGATGGCCGAGAGGGAAATCATAGACCCTAAAGCACAAAAGTAAGATTGGAGCGGTATCTTGACTTTAAGTGAGATGAACATACCTGAGAGGAAAGATCCAAGTATCAATGCGGCGACTTGCAGCTTTGTCGTCGCAGTTTCTCCCAGATCTCTTGCCGTAGCGCTGCCGTCTACTAATGCTCCATGCTCAATGAAATCCGTTACCCATCCAATAGTCATGGAGCTCCTACGAGTATCCGCAAAATTGACATGATCCCCTGCAATCTGCTTTTTATACCAAGGATCTTCCCTCATTCGCTTGTAGTCATCAATGCTCTTGAATGTCACTTGGCTGAAACAATCAAATTCGGCCAAGTTGATCATATGCTTATCAAAAAGCTGTTGCATAAGATTGCGAGTTTCAGTCGTGTTGTGAAGCTGTTTGGCATTTTTTCAGTCCACACCACAACAACTTGTGTCGAAATTCTTACCATTGTCCATCGGATGATTCCACATTTGACCATCAATCGTTTCGTAATCGGTCCAGAAACCTGGGTCATGTGGCGCCTGTACTCCTCCTCGCTCATTCCTGGACGGCGGTATCCACATATGGTGAGGCAAAGGAGTTGGCCATTGGTACCGCTCGTTGGTGGGGCTGGAAATTCTTGCTTAGCAGACATGGTATGGAATAAGTGATGATTGTGTGAAATGATCTCTGGGTCATGCAAAAAGGCAGAGATGATGGGCTCCTTACGTTTATGTATCAATACACGCAGTATGCCCGAGCCCCGATTCACCGAGTGGGCTTCCAGTAGTTAGCCCGACCGACGTAATATCCCGTTTGAATAGCGTTTCAATGTAAGTACATGTGGCTTCACCAATGCTATGACACTCCCAAAAAATGAAACAGAACATAGCACATACTGTCCTCACGGAATTTGTGGTTTGCAAAACGACCCGAAAATCTCCTCCCCCCAAACTAACCAACCATCGTCATCTCTCCCCTAATGGCAAAGAAGCAAATTTTCGAGGAGATCTTCATGGGCAAAGCGTCCGATACGCTACCAACAAAGTAAAAAATCCCACAACCAACCACAATCACGCCGTTAATACATTTTCGTCTAACCATGGTATTCCTCCAGCCATGTACGTAGGTCCCCAATAGTTGGGTACTCGAGAAAAAGACTTCCAGTCACTGTTACACCCAGCTGCTCCCGGAAGTTCTCAGCAATTACCAAACTCATGAGCGAGTCAACCCCGAGGTTAGCGAAATGCGCGTCGTCAGTGAGGTCCGCCAGTTCCAGCGCAGATTCTTGTGCAATTATATTCAAAGCTTTTGCGCTTATGCTCTCTGGATTTGCCGCTTCGGATCTCTCGTCTGTTTTCAAGTCCTCGGTGTTCAGCTCCCCCGAAACTGAGGATGGGGGCGAAATCGAAGATAAGGGTGTTAGAGGTGCTACTGGTACTGGCATGGTGCTCATGTGCGTTGTTCTCGAGTGCTTTCGTCTCGACGTAGCTTTGGTGGCTGCTGCGGCAGGACCAGCAGAAGCGACTGGGGGGGCTTTCTTGTCGTCAGGTGCGGAGAAGAAGCGACTAAGCAAGATTCGTGGGTACTGGTGGAATTTGATGCCACTAACCAAACCAATGATCTCATCATCTTGGAGAACATAAACATCTCCGAGAAACGTGGTGTTGTCGCCCGGCGTGGGAATCATCTTGACGTAAGATCGGTACTGGGCACCAGCAACAAGGGGCCTCGCGAAGCGCATTGACTGCCAACCTGGCGTGACGCAGAAGCTTGATTTGTTATCCATGGAGTCGCTCACATTGCAAACAAAACCTGCCAAATGCGCGACACTGTCGATGAAATAAGGCGGTATTGTCCATGAACCACCCTTTTCCGTAGACAAAGTCACATCAGCGTAGGCCTCGAGGTCATTTAAAACGACTGACGTCATGCCACGGTACTTGTCATGATAATCGACCAAGTTGTTGGCAAAGAGAAGATATGCCATACTACGGCTAAAGCGGTTGGCATCTCCAGAATTGGCGAGGTACTCAAGTTGACTGATGCGTGATTGTATGAGGTGAGCCAGAGGGGCCCAGGAAGTCAGCCATTGGGTAGCTGGGGCGTAGATGATGGTCGCTGTTGCAAACGGCTCGTCAGCTCTCACTCCATTAGGATGCACATTATACCAGGTCATCTTGGCAGCACAGGAGGTGATGTCGGGAGTAGATGTCTCGACCTGTATTTGTTGAGGGGTCTCTGGATTTCTGTTCGCGACGAGGCCTTTGAAGACCTCAAGGTTAGCGATGTCGATCTTCATATCATTTTCGCTGCTTCCTGGCGAGAGCTTTTTGAACAGATATTCGCCTAGAGTGTACGCAATATCTGCATGAATAGACTACGCCATTTGTTAGCTACTTTACTTGGAAATGTGCAGGTGTGTTGGCATCATACTGAAGTGACAACACCACATCCGTTCATCTTATGACCCCATGCTGCAGCTCGAAAATCGGGATGAGCCAGATTCGATTGCATTACGACAGTCCCTGCAGTTCCAGAGAATGTTTCACTAATGATGCGCTGAACAGTGGATGTGCTCAGGCTTGATACGCTGGTCGGCTCCTCTAATCTCGTCAGGCTTGACCGTGCTTTTTCGGCATCGTAATAGGTGTTTCCTTTAGTGAGAGCCCAGTCTCCGTTGTACTGTATCCAGAAGTTCTTGTCGTTCCACGCATACGTGGGTAAGTCGAGCAACCGCAATGATTTCTCGAACGGACTGTGGAACTCGTTCCAGCTAACCGGAACCCCGGCACAATACAGTGCCGCAAGACTTGCCGCCATTGTTGACCAGTTGTTCTCACCCCGTCGCAGAGATGGTACAGTGGCACTATGTGGCGCAAGTATAGATTTTACGAAACCGACGCAGACGGGATGGGGTCCTATCTCGATCCACACAGTGTCATCATCCAGGGTGCCGATCTTCTTAGCGGTCTGCAGCGCTGCCAGAAAATTGACTGGCTCACGTGTGGCCCGACGCAAGTAAGTACCACCCAATGTCTTATCGTCAAAGATGACTTTGTTGAGAAGAGGCGAGATAATCGGCACGGTTGGTGCCTGGAAAATAACCCCGCTCTTCGCGATAGTCTCGAACTCATCAAGAATTGGATCAGTTTGGGCGGAGTGGAATGCAAATGCTACATTAAGGCTGTAGCACTTGTGGGTGTCAGACTCCAGGATCGGTATCAAGGTATTGATCTCTGCGACAGGGCCGCTGATTACCGTCTCCATTGGTCCGTTTATGCACGAGATTTCGTATGATACTTCTTTCCCAAGAACGCTCTTTTCAATCTGCTCAATAGAAGCTCGTACCGCTACCATCTTGTGGCTTCCTGACTGGCATTTGGCTTCCAGCATTTCTGCTCTCATCCCAACTAAGAAGATCGCCTCTGACGCGGAGATGACGCCGGCCACATGCAAAGCAGCGTATTCCCCTAGACTGTGACCAACAACGACATCGGGCCTTACACCGAGTGATGCCCAGTACTTTGCCAAGGCAATTTCCGTGCAGCAGAGTGCTAGTTGAGTCATTACTGGCGAATGCGCAAGATCATAGTTCCCAGCACAACTACCATCCAACACTGGAAGAAATGAAGGAAAGCCTTGGCCTTGGGCCAAGTCGTCGAGAAACAGGATCTGGGAGCGCAAATACGGCGATTCGTGGAACAACTCCAAATTGAACGATTTGTACGAAGCACCCTGGCCAGTGAACGCAAAGGCAATGGGTGGCGCACCCATGCTGGGAATAGGCTTGTGTAGATCGGCAGAGTCCAATGCTGATGAAAGCTGTCGTTTAATTTGTTCGAGAGAAACTCCACAAACAGCCACACGATAATTATGATGATACCTGCGGGCTGTAGTCGAGTAGGAGAGATCCGCGAGCGTTGTTTGCGGATTAGCGTCTAGATAGGCGATTAATTTCTCAAGATTCCCCCCAAAAGAAATTTTGCTCTTCGCAGACACAGCCACGGCGTGAAGTGGACGTGTATCTGGTTCGGTGACTTTACGTTCCGGTGCATCTTCAATGATGATACAAGTGTTCCCTCCGGCAGCGCTGAAATTGTTCACGACTGCAAGACGCTTTTTGCCCTGCCCTCGGGGCCATTCGGTTTTCTCGTAAGGTATGCGTACGTTACGCTTGTCCAGGTCCTTGAATTTGGGGTTGAGATTGCCTTTGATACCTACATGTGGTGGAATGGCATTCTTCTGGAGCATGAGAAGCACTTTGACCAGAGCTGTCACTCCGGCAGCAGCCTCGCTGTGTCCCACGTTGGATTTGACGGCGCCAATGTACAGCGGATTTTGGGGGCCTCGTTTCTTCTTCAAAGGGGCGAAAACCTTCATGACCGATTCAATCTCTTCGGCATCTCCAGCTTGAGTGCCCGTTCCATGCATCTCAACGAACCCAACATTGAGGGAATCAATGGCTGCTCGGTTCGAAACAAGGGTTCCCAAATAGGCTTGGTGGCCTGCATGTGGGTGAGTTATGGAAATGGCTTCGGCTGAATGATTCGTTGCTGCAGAAAGAACAACACCTAGAATGTTATCGTTATCTTTCTCGGCATCTTCAAGTCGTTTTAGAACGACAGAAGCAACGGCGTCAGCTCCTGCTTTGGGTCAGCATTGCACAATTTCCTGCTCCTGCAGAAACCGTGTGAAGAATCAGATATTAAGACTTACTGCAGTACCCGTCTGCATCAGCATCCCAAGTTTTACAGGCATTCGGCGTTTTCGATAGGAAATGGCCGCTGCTCAAGCCCGCAAAGGCATCTGAGTTCGTCAGAACATTAGTGCCACCAGCGACAGCCATATCAACCTCATTGGCCCAGAGCGCAGTACACGCAGTTTGTATAGTCGCCAAACTGGACGAGCATGCTGTATCGATACTATAGCTGGGTCCCGAGAATTTGAAGAAATAGTTGATTCTCCCGGGTCCAAAAGCTCGGCATCCTCCAGGGATGAAGTAGGTGCTGATCTCCTGTGCTGAATTGACTTCGCGATAGTCATCGCTAGCTTGGCCATAGAAAGTACCCGTCCGATGTAAGTCAGTGGAGGCAGTCCGGTTGGCGACGTAGCCCGCGCGTTCTAGCGCTTCATACGCGGTCACGAGACCAAGACGTTGCATTGGGTCCGTTTGCTGTGCTTCGCGAGGCGACATATTGAAGAAAGGTGCGTCAAAAAGCCCCGGTTCATCGATGAAACAACCATATGGAGTCATAGATGTGTTCATGCGCTTCCCGGTCGGGTCGTAATGAGATTCTGCGTCGAATCTGTCCGCGGGAATTTTTCGATGCACATCAAGCCCTTGCTCGAGCAGCTGCCAGAACTTCTCTGTGTCCGAGGCGCCTCCAGGCATTCTGCAGGACATTCCCACAATAGCTATCTTTGAATCCATCGGGTTTCTGTTAGCTGTGTCAAGATCAGGATCAACGTAGCTAGCGAAAGCGAGCTTGTTGTGCAACCACCCTCCTCGCTCGTCGACAGACACTTCTAATGCGGGAATCTTTTTCAGAGCCTCTGTGAGCTCCATAGCAGGGAGAGTCAGCCGAAATGTTTCAACTTGAACACCGAACTGTGTGCTTTCTTGTGCACGTCGAGCTATCCCGGAAACTACCTTGTTCCACTGGATTTGCTGCGTGAGAATCTCGCGGATAATCTGTTCGAAGAGCCCGGAAGCAGTGTCTGCAATAAAAGGTTCTCCGGTGCTAGTTGAAAAGACTGCATGTCTGGGGGTAAATCGAGCGTTGATACCATTGAACGAGGGTGTTGAAATGATCTGCCGAACATTCTCCTCGTTGTAGATATGGGCAGCGTGACACAAACCAGAGTAAACGGGCAAAGCGATGCTTCTCAAGTCACGGAAGAAGTCATCCATTCGGAAAAGCGTTTTCAGTCTTGCTGGTGGTCCACTGACGGTCACAGAGGAATCGCTGTAGGCACTGATGAAGATCTTGGCGGCCTCAGGAGTTCTCTGGTTGAAATCAGGACGCAGGTTCAGATCATAGGCCTGATCAAAAGATTGAACCAGATTTGACTACGACTTACTTCTTTCTTATGCCTTTCGTCGAGGCGCTGTTGAACCTGTTGTGCAACCACGTTGGGCACGACATACGCCCAGGAATCTAATGTAGTGTCTTCGTGTATATCGTCGTGATGCAGATTCTGGGAGACCTGGTGAACGAGAACTCCGAGACGAAATGCTTGTCGTAGAACTTCGGCTCCGAGGCTCGCGATGTCACTCATAGTTCTGGCCAATGAGAGGGCGGGTGCTGCCAAGAGCCCAATCCCTAGACCAGCCAAGCAAGCGCTGGTATCGTCATGATCGAAAGAGCTTGGGTTACTTTCTAAATGGCTTCACAAATAATTTCACTTAGCAATTTCCAGCCCTCAGTATGAGAGACTTAAGACTTACGCGATCAGTGTTCCTAGCTCAGCAATGCAAAGGAGAAGTCCGTCGACTGATCCAGAAAGGGGACCTTTTCGTAGATCGGTGAAGTCCAAAAATGTAAGAATGGTTTCAAAAGTTGGAACTAGTCTCCTGAGCTCTGTGGGTAGCTGGCGTATTTCGTCTCGAACAGCGATTGAACCTTCCTGTAAGAATCGGGCAAGTATCGGATGATGCCTACTTTTGCTGCGCTGATGTATTCCTCGGAAAACATGTGGCAGCTCCTCAAACTGAAACTCGTTGCTAAAATAGAGGAGCTTCATCTCAAGGTTGTTGCAATAGCGTCGACGGGGGGTGGGGTATTGCTTTTGAAGCAGGATATAAGGAATGAATCTTCTCTCTTGCTCGGCTTTGACTTTCAGCGAGGAGCGCGCATTTGAAGAATGAATGATGAACTCTACGAGTTAATCTACAAGCAATGTATACTCACTACTGATCGGGAATAAAACAATATGACGCGTGTTTGACACCTTGCTTACACATTTACGAATGAGATCGGACCCCGATGTTCCGAGTTCCAGGTTCTGATGACCTAAGCGGCGAGTCTTCCGTATAGTTTGCATGTAGTTTGCGTGTGCTCGGCTTTACTTGATCAGGCCCGAGAAGGATTGGAGGCTAGTCATATTCCTCGGTACTGGTTGTAGGCACCTATGATGTCTCGGTCAGCGCCCCTGCGCCATTCGGACATCTATGCTCACGAGCTGATTCGCCCCCCGACGCTAGCAAACACGTGTATCATTCGTGTGTTCCTGCAGTGCAATAAAGTCTGTAATACTATACGCATTCTACAAGCAGTTGTACATACCAATCGCATATCTCTTCGCTATTATTCAGCCAGACGATGACCAAGTTCTGGACCCTGTTCTTGTCGTCCGGGCTCTTGTTAGTTGAGGCTCTTGTGCTTCCTCCTTATGCCTCACTGGTTTCTTCAAGAGCCGTTCAATCGGCCAATTACGACTTCGTCATCGTGGGAGGTGGAGCTTCCGGACTGGTCCTTGCTGACAGGCTGACAGAAGACCCCAAAGGTTCGTCAATAGCTTTTGCTTGCTAATATTCATGTAGAGATCCGGCTAACGGAAATAAGTAAATGTTCTTGTGATCGAGGCAGGGCCTTTCGACCAGGGAGAAGATGGTATCAGGGTGCCTGGTGCTTGGAACCCAGTTCCATATTTTTGGCCTGGATTGATGACGGAACCTCTCGCTGCATTGAATGGCCGTACAGAGCAGGTTGTCGTGGGGAAGGTAGTTGGAGGTGGCACTACCATTAATGCCATGAATCTCCTCAGGTGCGAATTCGATATTCAGATCAAGTTCACCGACATCCATGACTAATGCTTGAGTGTCTAGGGCAACTAAAGCTGACTACTCTGCCTGGGTGTCTCTTGGCAATAATGGCTGGGGTTGGGACGACATGCTACCATTCTTCAAGAAGGCAAGTTTTCCTTTATCAAAGACAAAAGAGAACATACAGACCTGACTTAAGTCTCTTCATGTAGGGTGAAAACTTCAATTCGCCTGATCCGGCATTTGCTGCTGCTTCGAATATCTCGTGGGATAACTCGGTCAGAGGAAACGGTGGACCTCTGCAGTACGGGTATGCAAACTATAATTACCCCGGATCTGGCCACTGGTGGTCAGCCGCGAAGTCAGCCGGTATCAAATCCGTTCGCGATCCATCGTCCGGAGTCAATGCTGGACTGTTTTGGGTGCCAACTGTCCTGGAACCAAAGACTCAGACCAGATGCAGTGCTCGTGTCGCTCATTATGACCGGATCTCAACACGCCCAAATTATCATGTCTTGGTTGAACACCAAGTAGCCAAGATTCTTTTCAAAGGCACTCGGGGAATTGGCGTACAGTATCTCGGAAGCTCCGGAAGTAACACATCAACTGTTTTTGCTTCGAAAGAAATCATTCTTACTGCTGGAGCAGTACATACACCTCAAATCCTGCAACTCTCTGGTATTGGTCCAGAGAAGGTACTTAAGTCGTTGGGCATCCCGATCGTCGCAGATCTTCCGGGGGTTGGCACCAACTTCCAGGATCATGCTTCAATCAGCGTGCAATACAACTGTGAGAGAATCTATCCGCCCAATTTTGACTTGCAGCAATGAGAGCTGATCCTTGCCTAGTCAGCAACTTGGTCACTCCTAATGCTGGCTCCATCGCCATCAACGCCACGTTCGCTACCGAGCAACGGGCACTATACGACAATCACCTACCTAGTGCCTTCACTGTAGTTAGAGGCCTTGGTTCTACTTTTGGAGCTCTTTCTTTCAGAGACTTGACGAACGCTAGTGCTTCTATCATCAGCGATGCTAGGAAACAGGATGCAGCAGCCTCTCTTTCACCAAACGAACATCGTACTGTTGTGGCAGGTTACAAAGCCCAGCGCAACCTTCTGATACAACAGTTACAAAATCCAGATATGGCAGTGTCGGTCACAGCCTGGGATACCTTCTCGTCAGTCATGGTGGCTGTTCTGAAACCCTTCAGTCGTGGCAAGGTCACCATCAAGTCGACTGATGTTCGGACCGAACCGAAATTGGATTACCGCACCGCCACGGACCCTTCAGATCTGCCCATCGTCATTGCAACGCTCCGGAAGCTGCGTCAGATCATGTCCGCGCCCGAAATGGCGGCGATGGGTACCACCGAGGCTGCTCCGCTCGGAGCACATATTCAAAGTGACGATGAGTTCGAGGCCGCACTTCGTGATTCCCTGACTGTTTCAAGTGCACATCAGTGCTGTTCTGCGCCCATGATGCCGCTGAAGTTAGGCGGCGTTGTTGATTCACAGCACAACGTGTATGGTGTTACTGGGCTGCGCATCGCGGACGTGAGCACTTTTCCCATGGCTGTCTCTGGGGGTCCTGCAGCTAATGTGTACGCTGTAGCTGAGAAGGTAAGATGCCTTGTGGCTATCTTTGGAAATGTGAAAGCAGATGCTGACGTGACAACAGGTTGCCGATATTGTTAAAAAGACGTACCGACTCACCTAGAACGTGATATAGAGATGTAGTTTAGCAATGCTTCAAATTGTTATAGAGTTTGTCCTAAAATAATTGGGGCGAAGCATGAAGGTTTTGTGATTATTCATTGCATTCTAGAATTTCCATGGTTGTGTGAGCTGATCGAGGCGACAAATTCCATCGCCCCTAGGTCCCAAGCAGTAGGCGTATCGCGCTGTCTAGTTGCTGGCATCGCATCAACCAACTCATTCCATTCGCCCAAAAATGATTTTTCCACATTCTTTTTCTACTGCAGTGCCTTCCGACTCAGCATAAAGTACTCATAGATATTCAATAAGGCAATTCACAATTGCAACCTGAGTCCAGATGCCTTGGTGCCAATTTCGGTCAAGTGAGCTGCCCTAATGTTATAAATCAGACGCCCCGCTAAAAGTCCTCCAAACTCCCTGCCCCATCAAATTGCTAGCGCATTGTTCTAAATCCTTGAACAATCAATACTCAGCAATCTGAAGGAATTGAAGGAGTTTATGATTGGCTGAAGTGCTGAAGGTTAGAGCGCTGGCTCCAGGAAGGAGTGGCGAAACGTCGAATCCATGAGATAAGGCTGCCTGAGTCACGTGTTTCAATACCACAAACTGGACGCGTAGATTTGAAAGGTGTATGCAGATGCTCAAAGCTTCGACTATTGTGACACTATCAGCCCCTATATCTATATTGTGCTAGGTTTAAGCATCAAAATTGCTTTCAGACGCCAAACCATCTTCCCTTCCAGACTCAAAGATCTTATCATGATCATACTCGCTCCATCGAAGGTCCGGCTCCACGCCGGCAAATTTCCACACCCCCTCAACTTTTCGATACCAGATGGTGCTTTTTCCGTGCGCATGCCCCTTGATCGCTACCTTCTTCAGTGCTTTGTCCGCATACTTCTGGTGCGCGACACGCATCTGATGATGTCCCGTGATCTCGGTGTCGCTAATCTTGACCCATTTTGACGCGCCAACAAAGTGCTGGGTCTTTAGGAGAGTATTCCCGAGGACGTGAGGATCAGAAGCCATGGTGATGAAGTCCTTGGCTGGCAGGGCTTCCCACATTTTGTTGAGAAAGGCGCTGTAATCAATCTGGATGTGGCAAGTGTCAGAAACGTCAGCAAAACCCAGAGGGCGGAGCTTCACGTGCAGCAAAGGGGAGGCTTGAGATGTTACGCACTCGAAGAACTGGAGCCACACAATTCGAAAGACGTTCCCAGTCTTTACTATCATAGCTCTCAGCCCATTCGAAAAGAGCAGCCTGGCAGCCCAGGACATCTGCATGGGACCTCAAATCAGCGATTATCACATAACAAGAAAAAGCCGCGCCCACATACTGCTGGCGGCGCGAAAGACTGCAAAAATCGTACCTTGGAAGGACGGAATTTCTGACATAACACTTGATGCGATTGTAAAAAGCAGGTTGGTAGTTGGGGCTCGTATTACAGTGGCTGTGGATATCGGAACTCAGCACGGAAAACGTTTATCGCACAGGATGACCGGAACACTCTCTCCGCTGATTCGGAACATCTCTGCGTGTATGTGTTCCGGTGCTCAAAGTCACATGCCGCGAACTCGGTGTTGGCACGCGCCGGGTGCCGAGCTCGGTTTCACCCCGGTTTTACCCCGGTGAACGCCCCGGGTGCCTGGTCCGAGGGATGGCTGTGGGACTGCTTGCATTGGCATGCCGGCAATGGTGGTGGCATGCATCGGCGCAAAGTACCCGATGAGGAGAGATAACGACATGCAAGATTATCTGGTAGGATCTCTAGCGCGGGACGTCGATCAGAGGGCCTTGAAGCCGCACCGCCGTAAAGTATCATACACTATCGATTCAGTTGTACTATTTTTGATTGGTATGGAGAATGAGAAAGCGATACACACTGGCGAATCCTTAGGGAGATTGACTTTGAGTCTTCTTTCTAAGCGTCAACGGTTTTCCTCTCAGCATTTGTGCTGTTATTCTCAAGCATTCATCGAGCTTCGTTGACAAGGCCTGTATTTTAGGAACATTATTTCCCTCGGCTTACAAATTGCATTCATGGATGATGTATAGATGAGGTGAAAAATATCGATCAAGTGAATATTCAGAATGCCCATTTCAATCTAAGAGGTATTGCCAGGAGCTCATTGTTGTGGAACTATGTACATGGTATAATAGTACCCAGACAGCTGAACTGCAACATGATTCCATCAGTATTATCCATATTTGTACAATTATGCGGCTCCGCCATCCAGCGTGATGATCTTGCCATTGACCCACTCGCCCTCACTACTAGCCAGAAACACCACAACACGCGCAATATCCACAGGGAACCCGTTCCTTGTCAATGGGGAAGCGTGCGCCGCCATCTAAATCCCATATCAGTCCACCTACTACACAGTGCAGGAAGCTAATGTACTCACCGCTTGCCTCTCCTCAGCAGAATACTTCTCCCCGCCAGGGATATAGTGATGTGATACATCATGGAACATATCCGTTACTGTGCCACCAGGCGCCACCGCATTTACAGTAATCTTCTTATCACCGCAGTCCTTAGAGAAGACACGGACGAAAGAGTCAACTGCTCCCTTTGAACCGGAGTACACAGAGTGCTTAGGCACTGTAAAATCTTTTGCTGTATTAGACGACATAAGAATAATGCGGCCGCCAGTGTTGAGATGCCGGTAGGCCTCGCGAGCGACGAAGAACTGGCCCCGAGTGTTGATCGTGAAGACGCGGTCGAATTCTTCCTATGAGGCTTCATGTCAACGAATACACTGGAAATTGAAATTCGGCGAGCAAAGCACGTGTGGGTGGGCATACTTCTGTAACCTCGCCCACATGCCCGAAACTGACAACACCGGCATTGCTGCAGACGATATCAAGGCCGCCGTAATGAGCCACCACCTTGTCCATTAGCTCCGTCGTTTCAGACACGTTTCTAATGTCTGCTCGCAAAGCGATGGCGTCAGAGCCAAAAGACTTGATCTCAGCGACAACTTTCAGGGCCGAAGCTTCAGAGTGCGCATAGTTGACGACGACTTTGGCACCACAGCGACCGAGCTCGACCGCCATTGCGGCGCCAATACCGCGACCGGAGCCCGTCACTAGCGCGACTTTGCCATCGAGGCGGTAAGGGATGTGAGCAGTGGTTGAAGAAGGCATGTTTGACTCCTAAGCAATGAAGCACTGGAGAAGATGTTGCACGTGTGGAGCGATCAAAGGCAAAGGGTGGAATGCAAGGAAGGAAAGTTTGAGCGGATGCCGAACAGATCATATACCCATCATAAGTCATTAGTGCCCATTTCTATGCCGGAGTTGATGTCGGGCCCACGGAGATACTAGGCAAAAGGGCTCTTTCGGGGATCGTCAAAGCCACTTCCGCAGTATCGGTCAATTCCTCTTTCCCTTGGTGCTGCTACTATTGTAACAGTCCTTACGCTGCTTGGACTTAGTGGGATGCCTTTCGGGGCTCATAGCAAGCACGTGGCAGTTCGGCATATAAGAGAAACAAGCGGTGGAATCTTAAACTTTATGATGTGTATCTAGAGGCACTGCTCAGTCCCTTCTAAGATGTGCCGCCATTCCTAGAGAAAGGCATTTTAACCGTGTTCTCATGTCCGCCTCCAGTTGGCTCAACACCAATGCAGAAAAGGGAAGAGAGACTTCGCTCTCCCTTTCCTGCCCGCACAATGTAGGCGCTCCCGGTGCCTGTTCTTGGGATTCTGTCATGGTATGCCACTTGATATTGATTGATAATTGGTTCACCAGACGCTGCACGCGATGAAGTTCGCCAAGGACCCTTTGTGAAGCCATACGCAGTGCATCATCGTCTGCGATATCGGCGTCGGCCCTTTGAGCCTCGGGTTCGCTTGCGACTGCACCGTAAGAGTCCAGGGCCTTGAACACAATGAGTGAGAGTATTGTGAGAAGATAGCCGTCGCGTAAGCAGTGGCAATGCAGCATCGTCCCGACCTGATCAAAGAATTGCTTGTTCTCATCGATGATTACGTCCAGGGCTGATACAGCTGTGTTGGTTCTCTCTTCTTGGTGCTTTAGCTTGCAAGAAGTATGAGACGATTTTGAAGTGGATTGGTGAAACTGCGATTGCATGATTCTTGTGGCTCGTGTGAAGCAGGTGTCGTGTGCCGCTGCGGTGATATCCTGACACGAGAATTGTGATTCTCGACCCAGGTCCGGCGGGGGAAGTGTGTCGAGAGTAGATGTTTCATGAACTCCGGGGGCCCAGAGGTTCATTGTTGATGGCAGGTAGTCATCGAGGTCCATGGAAAGATTTACTGGAGATAAAATGCCAGAGCCGGGTTCCAGGGAGTTTGACGGCGTACAAGGTGTTGTTGATATGGACTGGGTTATGGAGAGATCCTCGCTGGATGCAGTAGAGGCCGGGTGAAGGGCAGATGATTGAATGGGAGTGGTTTCAATAGAGGAAGCCGTCGGTGAAAGCAACTGGCGCAGGAATATGTCATCGCTGCTCGAGTTTGTGGAGCCCGTTGTAGTGCTCGTGCCAAACCATGCATCCAAGTCGAAGTGCTCCAAACGCGGCCCTGATGCAGCAATGGGCGAGAACTGAGCCGAGTCAACCCGTTGACTACCATAGCGACGACCAGCCCGTTTGGTGGCCAGGTAGTGGCAGGCGACGCCACGCCTCTGACACCGCGAGCATGTCGGCTTCTGCTTGTGGCATTTCACCTTTGACGCGGCACACGCTTCGCAGCTGTCACGCAACTTGAGCGCCGTGGTGGCCGAAGGGTTGGCCATGTCAGTAACCCACACGCAGCGATGAGCCAGACGCTAACACTACGCTTTCGCTATGGAACACAACCTTGTTGTCGTTTGGCCGGTCAGCTCGTCGCGATGCCCAGTGTTGAAAGAGTACAGGAATAGTTCTTCTATATCGCTCTACTAAGAGCGATTGTAATCACAGCTATTATATGCGGCACTAGAGCGTCGAGTTTGGCTGCAAGTTTGCTCTTCAGATGGCCGCTTCTGGTCTGGCATCACGCCTGGTAGGGTGCATAACGCCCGGTAAGGCGTCAGGACTCAGGACTCACAGAACGCGGATTTGATTTAGCCGGTCAGCCGCAGTAAGGGCTGATAGCGAACACCTAGGCCCACAAAGGCGCTATTAGGCACGTGTAATTCCTTGACCACGGCCAGGCCACCATCGCCATCCTGGACGCTGTGCACCAGGTCCACTAGTTCGTGCAGTGCTAGGTTGCCGCTCCCCACCAGCTGAAGGCGGCACATGTCGCGCAGGCGCGCGAGCTGCTCGGTCTGAGGTGAGACTGTGCCAGGCTCGGGCAGCAGGGGTGCTGTCAGGATAAGTAGCGCGCTACGCTGGGCGTGAAGGACGGCCAGGTGGGCACGCAGTTCGGACACGATGCGAGCGCGGACGGGCACGGGGGCGGGCGCCGTGGTAGGCAGGAGGCGCACAAGGTAGATGGAGGCGTCGGAGATGGTTTGCGCTGTGCCGTGGGCTCGCTGACACACGCTGAGGTTGGTGCAGGTGGCGGGTATGGCGCGTGGGGGTGTGGCTGAGGACGTGGACGTGGACGTGTCTGTCTGCACCACGAAACGCAGCGCCGGGTGGCTTTCGGCCAATGCGAAGACCGCTCCCGCTCCCGCCGAACCGCGAGGCGAACCGCCTGGCTTGCGCGGCGGCGGCCCGCCCACATCAACCACACAGCTCGTCGTCGCCGGCGCGCCATCCCGGGCCAAACTCGCCCAGTCGACCTGGGCCAGGATGGGCGTGTCGTCGGCGCTGCCCATGGCTCCCAGGAAACTCGGCCACAGTCGCTGCACTCGCTTGCCCCCCCAGTCCACCGCCGATGCCTCTGCCTCTGCCTCTGGGCGTCGAGAGGTGAGGGCCATCTGCAGCGCGCACGGCGCCACCGTCTCGGCCAGGAACATGGCCGCGTCCAATTGTCCTGGCCGGCGCACGAAGCTGGCTGACAGGGCCGTGTGGGCAACGAAGCCCGGCTGTGGTTCGTGCAGAAACCCGCTCAGAGCCATGAGACGCACAATCCGCCACAGGTGAGCCTCTCCCACGTCCGCCAGCTCTGCGACGTCCCTGATAGGCAGCCCCTCCTCGACCCCGAGCGGCAGACAGGCCAGCACCTGGAACTCGCCCAGCCACTGTAAACACGCAAGAAGCTGGCTCTGGGCTCGCGTCAGCATTTGCAAGAGCAACCCGTCATGTGCCGGGCGAGGGGTGGAGACGGCCGCACCTGGTAGGCAATCTGCTGGAGAAAGGCAGTCAGATCGAGCTGGAAGAGCAGCGACTGCACGCAGTCCATGGCCGCGCGGATGCCCGTCGTGTCGGACAGCCCTGGCCCGCTGTGCACCGCGTCTCGACATTGGTCTGCGAGGTGTTGAGCCGCGCTGACGAGGTCGGTGCCCTGTCTCGAATTCATGCTCGGCGATAAGAAGAGCCCCGTGGACGAAGGGATCAGAGCCGCCTAAATACCCATATGAGCGCGTGTGGTGGTGGTGGTGCTGCTGCTGGCTATCGACTGGGAACCTCTTCCATGCTCTGACATGCCGTGAGCGGGATGCGACCTCGGGCCTTGGTTCCCGATGGGTGAAATAAAGCACCAGGCTCTGTATTCAGAATGCATAAGACTTGTGTGGTACCGAAGGCATCTGCAATCCCCACGCCCACGCTGATCAATCACCCCGCAATGACCGCCCAACCCAGCACCCTGCTCTCGCTTGTGCAGGAAATTGCCAATATTGGAGACACCTTCAAAACGGCAAATGGATACGCCAGCCAGGAGACTCGATCTCGGCTGATCGATTCGGCTGAAAGGCTTGCTATCGCAGCCCGCTACCCAGACGAGAATGTCTTTTTTGCTGTGACCAGGACGACGCAGAATGCCTCTATTCGCATTGCCTGTGCTCTCAACATCTTTGCCGTCGTGCCTTCAAACGACCTAAGAGCGGAAGCACCTCCAGCAAGCATCAGCGTTACAAACATTGCCTCTGCTATCAACGCGGATCCCGTTGTTGTTGCGCGAATCATGCGCGCTCTCGCCTCGTGCCACATCTTTATTGAATCTGGCGAGGACGAATACGCTCACAACGACCTCTCGCGTGCCTTTTTGGTCCCCGAAACACTGTCCATGTTCAGTGAAATCTACGACATGGCAGGCAAAGCGGCCTACGCTCTGCCAGAGTTCCTCTCCAAAACAGGTTACAAGAATCCCGAGGACTACAACAATTCAGCCTTTCACCTCGGCGCCCACACTGATTTGGGTTTCTGGGAATACCTGGAGGCAGATGAGAAGAAGCTACAGGCCTTTAACAATGGCATGCGCTCACAGGCCACTGTTAAGGACTTTGACAGCTCGTACCCATTTGAGGCCGAACTTAATGCTTCCCCGCTGGGCCAGGAGGATGTCGTTTTGGTAGATGTTGGTGGCGGCCGCGGCCATGCCCTGGAACGCATCAAGCAACGGTTTCCTGGCCTGAAGGGGAAGCTCGTGCTCCAGGACCAGGCGGCTGTCATCAAGGACGCAGTAGCTGGCGGTCTGTCATCAGACATTGAAGCCCAGTCTGCATCCTTTTTCGAGCCTAACCCTGTGAAAAATGCACGCGCGTACTTTTTCCGTCGCGTTCTGCATGACTGGTCTGACGTCGTCTGTCGAACCATCCTCCAGAACACGGCCATCTCTATGGGGCCAGACAGCAGGGTTCTCATTGCCGAATACGAAGTGCCAGCTACAGGTGCAGTTGCTAAGCTTACTATGCAAGACATTAACATGATGGGCATTGGTGGCTGTGAGCGCACAGAGAAGATGTGGGCTAAGCTCCTGCATTCCGCAGGGCTAGAGTTGAGCAAGATGTGGCGCACTCCCGGGTCCAACTTTGTCGTTGTCGAAGGACGTTTGAAAGAGGCATAGATAAGGTTGTTTGCGTAGATATCGAGGTAGTTCCAATGAAGTGACAGACCACATCTCATGTACAGTTGTGGCTGCTTTGACTTTGCTTACCGTGGCCAAGCTTTGTAAGCATCATAAGCATCGGCACAACTAGTCTGGTGCTCTTGGCTCATTAGTACTTGGGCACAGCCCTTCCTGTTGAGCCAATTTCCGCTAGTACAGTTCACGGAGGTCAGGATAGACGATTAATGGAAAAACTCTGCTGTTTTAGGCAGGGCTCGGGCTTGGCGCGTCGAATTTTCGGTACGGCCAATCATAGTGCACTTCTAGATGTCATTCTTATATCGCTTCGCATACACGCTCGCCTGAATATGCAACCATTACATCCTGCATGAGCTTGCACATTTGTTAGCATTACAACCTGCATGAACATATGATACGTCCCACGACCACTTCATTTGGGACATCTCATTGCGAACACGTGCCAAAAATTGATTAATACGAGTCACCACGACGCAGGGTTGACGACTTCGTTAACCGGGGTCCCTCTATGGGCGTCAGGCGCCCTGGATGGAAGGCCTCGGCCCCAAGGTATGTCGTGATATCCAGCTCACCCTTCTTGAACAAGCAACTCACGTACGTCTGCAGACCCTTGCCTTCGTCTAGCCGCCGATGTCCAGCCAGGCTCTCCAACATATCGAGATACCTCTGGCAGTGCGAGCCCCGTCCATTCGCCTCCATCCACTGCGTGAGTGCACGACCAAGTGCTCGGTCGTTGCGCCCATAGTACCTGGTGGGTACAAAGAGTTTAATCTCCGGCACTGCATTGCCCGGAGCAATGTCAAAATAGTACAAGTAACCCTTGAGCGCCTTACTTAATTCCCCGAAGTCGAGACTGGTCTCCAACTCTGACCCCGCGGGCACCTCCGCATCTTCCGAGAAATCGTCCCCGAGCCCATTGACGACTTTCACGAGCGAAGCGAGCTGATCTAGAAGAACATCGAGTTCAGGCGAAGCAATGGCGCCGCCTAGTGTCATTATGTGGCGCACCGACGCTAAACTTGTCTGCGTCGTATGGAAGTACCACTTGAGACGCGATCTTTCGGGTGCGATATTATCCACGGCTAGCGAGATGGGCGTGAGCTTTTGGCCATACGAGCTGTTGGCGAGGAAGTGGTGGACAGCAGTCCGCGCCTGTGTCGTGAAAGGACCTGCTGCAGCCGCCCCGGGGTCGGAGTTGGGTGCCAGTTTCAGCTCGTCTACACACGTCTTCCACTGCTCTAGCGGCATAAGACCAGCCTGGCCATATTTACGCGGGAAGAAGTACGACTTGATAGCCGTTGCCTTGTCGTGGAATTCGACGGCAAGCTGCACGCTGGTCCCCAGATGACCCCCGCGCGCAGCCTCTGTCGTAAAAACTGCGTGGTCGTGATCGAACAAGGTAGCGAAGAAGTGACAGGCCCAAGTGTTGTCCATGCCTGGTAGGAGCTTTTTAAGGCGGAAGAGCAGCTCACGCGATGCCTGCTGGTTCAACGGATCTAGCTCTGTGCCTGCATCGCGTCCAATTGGCTCCACGACGTAGCGTACGGTGGGGGTCGAGCCAGCTTTGGAAGCATTCCATTTCCATGAGTATTCGATTGGTGTTCCGTCCAGGGCCAAAAGCGACTTCCAGGCCAGTTCAGTCGAGGAACGCAACCACGGCCCGGGGGCGCGACCCATGTACGGCACCGTCCAATGATAGTGGAAGAGCAGCGCCTCGTATTGCTTTTCTGCGGGATATCCTGCTGCGTCCACGATCGCGGCTAGATGGCGGCCCGTGAGTAGCCACCATGCGTCACTGTTGGTGTCTCTGGGTGGTAGACACTGTTCCAGTGCTTTCCATGCTTCAGTCATAATGGCACAAGCAAGATGCTGAGTTATTTTGTGTTGAATTATTGAGAAGAGGCTTCCCCTTCAAGAGATAGGTTGATGATTGGTGATTCGAAGTGACCTATTCATACAACGCCTTTATAACCATTATCGCGTCCCTGAAGACCACGTGCATCCTATTCATTGATGCATCGGAGGAACATCGGACAGGAGATTGAACTCCATCAATTCCGAGAACAAGGCCAGGTCTAACTTGCCTTTATGACGGGAAGACAACGCGAGCCCCGTCCCGATGCCGGTGTCCGACCCCCGAGCAAGCGACAATGGCGCATTTTCCGACCACTTATGTCCATGTGCTGATAGAGGGCACTCCTATGTATTACATCTATCAAAAGTTCTATGATCCAATCAGAAAACTAAGTTCTACAATCTTTTCACATCCCCAAAATGCGTATTCATCTTCTTCTGCTGACCGCAGCTACTCACGTGGCTGCGTCCTACCCAGCCAATTGCGTATGTCATCTCCCCAAACTCCTTTCAGTGTCATGTTGTTCAAGACAAGATATCTTTCCGTCAATGCTCCCCTTCATGACCTAGAGAAACAAGAAGAAGGCCTAAACCCCAATTCTTCTCGATCGATCATCACGGTCATTTCACAACTTGCCTACTCTTACCTTTGCCGAACTCTACTAACAGGACTTTTCTTGGCGTAGTGCCAAAGCCTCAAATTCAAGGTGCCTGGACAGGTGTTTTTTAGCAATGAAGCTACGTACGCAGAGCTCAACAACCAGCGTTGGTCCAACACAAGCATTCTCGCCCCAAGCTGCGTCTTCCAACCGAAAACCGTTGAAGATGTATCTAAGGGGGTCAAGCTCCTCTCTGCAAACTCATGCGCATTTTCAATCAAGTCTGGCGGCCATAATCCGATCCCCGGTGCAAACAACATTGATGGTGGTATTTCTGTGGTCCTTGGTGCCCTCAACCAGGCTGAGCTCGCTTCGGACGGAAAGACCGTACGCCTGGGAACTGGGGCCAGGTGGGGCCAGGTGTACAAAAAGTTCGCCGACAAGGGCTTGCTTCTTCCGGGGGGCCTATGCGGAGGCACAGGGGTCGGTGGTGTATCGACAGGCGGTGGGGAATCATACCTGCTCTCGAGCCATGGGTGGGTTGTGGACAATGTAGTCAATTACCAAGTGGTGCTGGCTTCGGGCGCTATCGTCGACGCAAACCAGAAGAGCAACAGCGCGCTGTACAAAGCGCTCAAGGGTGGCGGCAACAACTTCGGCATTGTAACGCGCGTCGATGTCGTCGGAATTCAGCAGCCCAAGATTTGGGGCGGCTCGATTCTGCTCCCGTACTTCCCAGACTCGGCCATCGCAACGCTCAATGCAGTCGTCAACTTCACGACCCTCAGTAACGCGCAGCCCAACAATGGTGCGCAAGTTGTTATCACGTACACCGCGACCGGCCAGGCCCTTATTGCACTCTCCGTGGCAAGCACAGACGGCACTGTCAATTCAACCGGCTTAGCCCCCTTCACATCGCTCCAGCCACAGATCGCCAACACAATGGGCATGCGTACCATCAGCGATATTGTCACCGAGCTCGACACCAACCAAGCCGACGGCTTCCGCGACACGTCCGCAACAATCACCTTCAAGAATGACCCAGCCACCCTGTTTGCCGTCCACAATGCCTCCGACCAGGTCTACCTCAAGTACAACCAGACCGTAAAGTATTTAGATTGGGTCAATTTCTACGTTCCCACCTCCAAAATTGATTCCACGCACGCTGCCGCCCGAGGTGAGAACATGCTCGGACTCGAAGAGAACGCAGAGGATCTCATCGTAGCCTTCATAACACCACGATGGATCGACGCCACTCAGGATGCAGTCATGTATCAAATGGCGAGGGAGTGGGTCGACGCAGTCACCGCGGCTGCGGGCAGCAACCGCCACCGCTTTTTGTACCAGAATTTCGCGGCGCAGTCGCAGAAGCCGCTGTGTGGCTACGGCCAAAAGAATGTAGCTTTCCTCAAAGATGTGTCGAGGAAGTACGATCCTAGTCAGGTCTTTCAGAAGCTCGTTCCCGGGGGGTTTAAGATTAGCAAGGCTTGCTGAGATAGCTTAGGTATCGCACCGCGTTAGGGGGGGGTTCTTTAAAAATGGTGTTGTAGTTATCTTTAGTACGTAGATCTATTAGCTGTGAGGTTTTTGTCTCAGAGTTCTTCCATGGGAAGCTATTAGTTGCAGTCATAAGAGTAGGCCTGTATGATTAGCTGTTACAGCTGATATATTGATGTGCCGTGGTATTAGCTGTTCACTAGTGTCTTTTGTGTCCACACTGTAGCGCAACAGGATGTCACGTAGGGATATGAGGTGTTCGACCCTCGGTCGATGGAATATATAGTTTGATTGGTCCCGTGAGAATATCTCGTTGAGGACTTGTTGCATGAAGAAGCTACCCTCTTGCCCTGAGCGGCGCTCGCGGGGTTTTATCTACACTGCGGTGGTCATGTAATATTTGCTACACTACAATACTTCAATAGGAGTTTTCAACTATTTAGAACTATCATATATCCACCTATGAAGGATGACAGAAGACGAAATCATTCAACCGAGAAAGAAGAATATTATTTGCCTTTGCTTAACCTGCCTCCTACGCCAACTTGTAAGATTTCTGCACATATGAGAACTTAGTTCTTATTATTAGACCACGGTTGAAAGCTCCTCCTACGGCACAGTACGTACATTCATTATTGATTACATTATGGATGTTTTACCAGCTACCTCTGCTCTTGTATTAAATGAACTGTCCGCTCCAAAAGCACCATTGAAGCTAGCTAGCTAGCGGCCAAGATGAGCGCTTTGGGGAGAGGTAAAGTGATGTATCCCGCTAATTAGTTATTTGGTTAATTGTTTACGTAGCTAGAAACACTCCGGCGTGAGGATAGTAACTTAAGGTCGATTAGGTAAATTGGGAAATTGGCCGAGATCAACGTTGCGCTCGATTCAATATTGTGACCTTATTTCGAGTCGTTGGCTAGGAACTTTGTGCGGTCATCGCGGTAGTAGAACGAAGTAGAAGTCCTCGGCACATCGGCAAAATACTCTTGTCGTTATCATTAGCACTCTCACGGACACCAAGTGGGCTGTACCTACCCACTTCTTAGAGACGGTAACGACGCCGTTCTACATCGTATTGCTGCGGAGTATCAATTGTAGGCTACTCAGCTAACGTTATTCTTAGCTTGAGCTAACAAGCTGTCGGAGCCCAAACGGGGTCCCAAATCCTAAACGGGACTTTTTCTAACCAGTGCTGTAAAGACTCAGCCCACCTGCTATTAACTATAGTACGTGACTTCAAGCCAACATTTACATCTTACCGCACTCACAAATTACCTATAAGCGTGTTTTCTACCACTATTTTAGGCGCTAGGCAGGAGGCGTTCTCGATTAAGCTACTTCCGTAGCGGATCGATAAGTGCTAGCACATCATGCACTTAGAAATCTTCCACTAGCTATAGTAGGACAATCGACATATAGGGCAGGGGATTAGCGACTACAAAGAGGCGTAAGCGATAATAGCACGCCTGTTTAAAGAAACCCACAAAGCGATATGATTGGCGTATGATGTTCTTAGGATGCACACGAACGAGCTCTCATTAGCTCGCAGCGAATAGCTTAGCTTCCAGGAAAGTAACAGAAACTAAATCTATAGATAATCAATCTACCACAGTACAAGCTTAAAATTCGACATGTTCTATCGCAGAGTAATTAAACAGCACATCTTAGCATCACATTCTAAGAAGTACAAATCTACCTTTTCTTAAATTTCGTACTGCAATTAGTTAAATACCTATGTTTTGTCTTGCCTATTCGCGGCCATAGCAAAACGCTTTTAGGTCCATTATTTTGGTCTCCAGCTCCTATATCCTTTCCTCAGCCCAGCAACGTTCTCTACTCTTATTTCAAGATCTGCTATAACTTCAGCCGAACGATGAACATATCTAACCACCTAAAGTATACGTTAACCATACGATCTTAACTGAGGCCTATGCGAACTGGTGCGATTGGGGTCTAAGAATACGAATAGTAGCCTAAATAGGCCTGTAACGTACAGGAAATCTTGAAAGCACTACAATCAAACATATAGAGTAGCGTCAATATAGCTAGTATAGTGCACGAAAGCATTTTGTCGGGCTTCATCCAACAAAAGGAGCGCGCGCCCTCGTCTGATATGGCATCCTACCGTGCGCTACCGTTAACGGGGGGCGACGTCGAATTTACTAGGAGGAAAGAAACGATCATAGCTATTAAGGCTATTAGAGAGTTCATGCAAACATCCACAACCGCAGTAACGCCTCTACTGGCAAAGAACTCATATATAGAAAAGTAGGAAAGCGGTCGACCAAGGCGAAAGTGGGACTAGAGACACAAGATACGGCTTCAAAGCAATAAACTCAAGGATTAGATGAGTTTTATTCTGAATAGCTTAGAATGGCTATCATCAACTGCATATATAATCAGAAGGACGGAACACGATAGGCTATATAGCTTGAATAAAGCCTGTTCAGAACTTCCTCGCGTGTTAGGTTCATTGGGATAAGCAGAATTAGATTGCTGAAGAATATTAGTTTGACCATATCTATATGCCTATATCTTCTAGCTCCAACGCTACCATGCCTCCTCTAGGATAGGTTAGGAGCCTTAGTCTATACAATCTGAGCTGCCACCATCTGACACAAACTTATCAGACTCTGATCCCGTAGAATATCCAAAACAGCAACCTCAACGTTGACGTTCTTGATAAACCAATACCGTACCTCTACACCAATAAGAGAGTCAACGCCTAAGACATAAGCTGGCCGAGTAACGTCGAGACTGTCCGCTGGAACCGATAGGGCCTTCGACAATTTCAGCAACAAGCCTTGTAGAATAACATCCGCAGCTTCCTCCGTACTCGCGGCGGCCTGAACCATTGCGAGATAATCCGTAAGCTTTGACGTTATGTCAAGGCTTGAAGTGTCAGCGTCTAGGCCTCTCTCCCCCATGGCTACCACACTAGCAAAGAGTGGTTTGCCCATCCAATCCACTGCGCCGTCCTGGCTCATACGGACAAGCTTCTGCGGGCTATCCGTAATCGTGATTAACTGTGATGCACCCCATCTTGTACAGTCATAAGCAGGATTGCAAACAATATCCAGTTCCGTCGTTAGCTGGTCCATGGTAAGTGGCGTATGGATGTTCCTCAGCGTTGACCCAACACTGCTGTAGTTTTCAACAGCCCAACCAGCTTCAGCAACTATAGGAATGTTAAGTGATACACCCTTCTGGCCTTGTGATACACGGTGTCGGCTAAGTGCATCTTCAAATGTGTTGCCTGCCGCATAGTTGCTTTGGCCGCGCTGACCAGCTATACCCGAGAACGAGGACAATAACACGAAGAAGTCAAGATCTCTAGGCAATAGAGAGTGTAGGTTCCAAGATCCAGACACCTTTGGCCTAAGCGCCTCCTGGAAGTTGTCGCCTGACATTTTCTCGAAGAGGGAATCCTAGGACTTGTCAATACAAGCATTTCAACGTAGTTCCATGGACTATACTTACTCGCAGCACCATGGCACCGCAAATACATCCCTTGATCGGTGGATATCGCTGTCTGCAAATGTCGATTGTCTTCTTCAAAGTCGCCTCGTTTGATGTGTCACATGCTGGAGCCCAGATGTGTGCCCCCATTCCTTCTACTTCCTGTACAAATTCGAGTGCCTGACCATGGCCGTCAGAGCCGCGTCTTGATAATGCTAAGATGAACTTTGCACCTCGGGCAACCATCCACCTAATGATGTTACGCCCAAGTCCTCCCAGACCACCAGATATCACATAAGTCGCGTGATCGTCGAACCTATATGATGGTTTTAAGCTGGGGTAGAATTGCAGCTGGTCATCCTGGACAGTGTAGTCGATTATGGTCTTGCCAGTGTTCTTGCCCGACTGCAAAAATCGCATTGCGTCCTCGATCTTTGATCCAGGGAATATGTGCAATGGCCGCGGTTCATGTAACTGTGGATGGTTTTTGCGAAGTTCCAAGAAGTCGGTGAGTAGCTTTTTGATGACATGTTTCGCTTGCTCAT
The DNA here is from genome assembly GCA_003268315.1 of Stemphylium lycopersici. Classification (NCBI taxonomy): domain Eukaryota; kingdom Fungi; phylum Ascomycota; class Dothideomycetes; order Pleosporales; family Pleosporaceae; genus Stemphylium; species Stemphylium lycopersici. The sequence continues at coordinate 41,982 of QGDG01000121.1, forward strand.
GAACCACGACGATGTCGATCGCGATGAATGACACATTTCGAGTGAAGGGCTCCATGGGAAGTGCTGTGTTGTTTAGAATGTCCCCCTTCCCAATCTCAATAAATCTTCCGAATGGTGCGATGCAATCCCATGTACGTTGGAGCAGATCACCTCCAAGGCAATTGAGAATCACGTCGACTCCACGCCCATTGGTCTCTCGTTTGATGTCCCTCTCGAAAGAATCATCTCTACTAGAGAAGATTCGGTTATCTGGAAGGCCGTACAACTCTTTGACCAATTCCCGCTTGGCACGGCTACCAACAGTAACGAAGATCTCTCCAGCACCCAGCACCCTCGCCAATTGGATGGCGGCCTGACCAACGCCGCCTGCGCCTGCATGAATCAATACGGATTCACCCTTGTTTATCCGTGTCGAGTGCATGAAAGCATAGATAACGGTATGGTAGACAACGGGGATTGCAGCCGCGACCTGGAAAGACATGTCATCTGGAATCTTGACTACCTGTAACTCGGAACACCGAACGAATGTTCCGAAACCGCCCCCACTAGAGCTACACCACATGACACGATCACCGATAGAGAATTCGCCTCCAGGTTTCGTTCTAGAGACTATGCCAGCGCCGTCAAAGCCAATAGCATTACCGGGAATTTGACCAAGAGTATGCATCAAATCTTTGAAATTCAAGCTGCTCGCTTTGATCTCAATTTCTATGTCGTCTCCTTCCAAGGGTAAGGCGGCAGCTGCATCCTCTTGGTAAAACACAGTATCCAGTAGGCCAGGAGTACCGATCATGACCGTGACATGTGGTTTGTACGATTGACCGACTGTGTAGGCTGTGATTCCAGGCAGCTTTATCTTCGATTCCATGATTGCGCTAAGCCGAGGGTTCAAAGTAAGACGAGGTATAAGCAGGATGCCGTCCTTGGTGGCGAACTCGGAGTCATCCCACGTGTTTGCGCTCGAGACCATCTTTGAAACAATTCGTGAGATCATATCAGGAATCTTGCCTGAATCTTCGAAACTGTCCACGTTGAGAACCTTGAACCCTTGATCTTCTCTCTCAGAACAGATTACTCGGCTTAAGCCAACGGCGATATCCCCGTATGGGTTGTTGCTCACCGGGCCACCGCCTTTGGTCACCCATAAAAGCTGTTTTGGGCTGATTGCAATTTCCTTCAAGCCATTAAACTGCTCATTGTTGATTTCGGCCAGCGTTGGGACCTCCAATTCGAGAAGCGATATCGTCGTGGATCCCTTCAGGTTCAGATGGGCATCTTTGACTCTGCTTAGAGAGATGTGAGCAATCTCGATCGTCAGGAACATGCTCAGAAGTAGTTTCCTCAGGAGAACTGCAATAGCCTTCTGGTGTGTAGAACTTTCGTCCACGAGGATGTAGCATGAGTCGGACGATGATGGAGCATCGGGCGGCTGCACGTCAGAGGCAGTAGCCACCATCACAGAAAACCGATGATAAGGGTCATCTTCGTGGTCTCGGAAAGCCAGATCAACACCAGAAAATCCGCATTGGGGAAGCAGATCAGCCCATTGTGCTTCATTAAGTAAAGATCCTTGCTCCAGATGCTGTGAATTCGGCCTGGACCACCATCCCGGAAGTAGGCCAAACACAAACGAATCACGAATGCTTTCGCATACTACCTCTTCCAAGATAAGCTTTCCGCCAGGTCTCAGAAGTCTTCTGACGTATCTTAGGGCTCTAGGCAAGTCTTTCGATACGTGCAGGACGTTGGCCGCAAGGATAACATCGTATGTCTCTGCCGTGAAGCCCTGAGTTGAAGGATCGATATCTATGTCCAGCTTTTGAAAGTTGAGATACCTTGCTTGATTCTTCAGACGATCACGTGCCTTGTCGAAGAAGGCCGCGGAGATATCGGTGTACGAATATTCGGAAAAGCGAGGATATGTGTTCCCCGCATTCGTAGTCTGGAACAAGAACGAAAGTATGTGATCTGTCGCGCTACCAGATCCAGCTCCAATCTCCAAGATCTTCAAGTGAGGGTTTTGATGTGCTAGAAGTTGCACATAGACCCCCATTTTCTGGGCTAAAGATGTGAAGATGGAGGAATGCCAAAACTCTTCGGCTAAAGTTCCGTTAAAGACAACTTCCAAGGGATCACATTCTCCCATTAGAATCTGGTCAAGTTTTTCACCAACGCGGGCGACAAGATTTTGGCTGGGCTCCAAATGTGCATCCTGAAGAACGTTTACAATATCCACGTTGTCTTGGCCGCGCGAATATAGCGATTCTTTGCCCCGGTTACTCGCGACCTTCGCCATCCACGCTGAGTACCAATTGAGGTGGGCTCTATCATGGGATAGGCGGCTCACCTTCGGGTTGTTCAGTGCTTTTTCAACATAGTGTAATGCAATGGCATCTGCACGGTCTATGTAACCCTTGGGGGGTGCTTCGAACCTTGTGAAAAGGGAGTTTAAGACGTCGAGAGACTCCCTTTTGTTGAGAAGTGACAAGTCAGGTTTGAAGTCCAGGGTGTAGAGCATATCTTCGCTACTCTTAGAAGCGCTGGCGGCAGACAGAGCTAAGCTTGTAATGGCCGTCCCTCGCTCTCCCGCGATTATGACTACTGGCTCTTGAGTATCGGAGAATAGCGCAACAGTATCATACTCGGTTTCACGGAACCCGCGCATGGTCTCATGCGTACTGGCTGTGAGATTCGGATTTCCTACTGCTGTGAGGAGCTTCTGGGACACCCAAATTTCGCGCAAATGTGAAAATATCATTGTCGGAATAGGCTTCAAGCCCCCTGCAGAAAGGCCTACCATTTGAAGGTGGCAAAGCGCATCTAGTGTTGTCGGGTGAATGACAACTGGGTCTTCATCTGCGTAGGCCATCTTGTCGGCAAATCCTCTTAGGGACAATGTAGCCGAGGCATTTCCAGCCTTGTCGAACTTGACTGTTCGAAGCTGTCGAAAATATGGGCCGTAGGTGAAGCCGAATTTAGCCAGATTGTTATACATCTGTTCATGGTGCACCGACTGTGAGCATTTCTCGGCCACCTTACGGTACTCCTGCAGCACAGATGCATCGTTGCACTTGTCACCAGCCTGTCTTACTCCATCTTGGTCGCTTTGAATCTCGACTTTGATATTCCCGTAGGCACATTCAGTCCATTCATCGCCATTCAGCGTGTATATGCGCCAGTCATACCAAGTTGCAGCAGTACTGTTGCTCACCAAACGGCGAGGTCGGAGGTGAATTTGAGCCTCAGAACCATGTTCTGATGTATTCACGGTGATAGCCTTAAGAAAGCGGACATCCTTAATTCGGTAGCCGGTAATCAGGTGCGTGGGATGAGTGGTTAATTGTCTCGCTGCTTCGATGGCCATGACAAGCATGCCACTTCCTGGGTAGAGAGGGGATTCATTGAGCTATTCTCGAATATTAGCAACAATTTTTTGTAGATGGCCCGTCATTCAAAATTCACTTACACCATGGTCCATGATCCAAGGATTCTCTTCCACTCTGATCAAATGCCTCCAGCTTGCCTCGCCAGGATTCCAATCTTTGGCGCGCAATCCTAAGAGCTGATGTCTTCTGAATGGTCGAAAGGCATAGTTGCGGCTGATACGACTTTCTTCCCAAAATTCCTTGGAATGGTTGAACGAGTACGCAGGCAGATCCACAAGCATTCGGGGGGCTCCAACCATCTGCGCAGACGCGGTGTTCACTGAGTCGATATCCACATCTATTCCGTGAGCCCAAAGAAGACCGACGGTCTCCAGAGTTGACTCGTCACCAGAATTTGCTTTAATTGCGGTTGCATAGAGCCACTGATCTTCGTGGAGCACAGTATTGAGTGTATCTTGTACTGGGCGGCGAAGCGCTGCCTGCGGACCGATTTCGACCACTATATGGAGTGCTTGTCGAGGAATTTTGGCTTTGAGATCACCGCCTGTAATCATAGCGCTCAGGGCATCGGAGAAACGTACAGTCGATGTAAGATTACGGACCCAGTACGAAGGCTTCGATAGTTCTCGGGGATCAATTCTTGTTCCTGTTACCGATGAGAAGATGCTGGTCCTGGACACCTTTTCAGACGAGGCAGCTTGAATTCCTTCAAGATGTCCTATCAGTCCATTGTATTCTTCGGCGACTGCGTTCATATTCTTGGAATGGTACGCAACGTCAACTTCGAGCTTCCGCACGAAGATTTGCGCTTTGTCGAAAACGGCCCAGAGCTTTTCGACTTGTGACCTGGTACCGGTAAGGGTAACGTTGGTGGGACTATTGATGCAGCCCACTGTCACAGAACCACTGGGGTCCAAATAGGAGAGAACCTCTCTCTTTCCAAGCCCGACTGACATCATTGCCATTGGCTCTCCGTTGTTGACTTGAAGCTTCTCGGAGACGATCCCGCGGTAGAATGCCACCTTCCAAGCGTCCTCACGAGTCAACGCACCTGCACAAAAGGCCGCTGCAATCTCCCCAGAGGAATGGCCACAGACTGACGATGGCATAGTACTCCAGCTTCGAAAAAGCTCCACTAGAGCAACTTGAATGGCAGTACAGATGGGCTGTGACAAGGCAGGCAGGTGAAGTCTTGTGGATTCCTTCGGCCTCCGGAGCTCCACTAAATGTACACATATTAGCTGAGTTCTAAAGAAGAAGTATTTAGATAATTTCAGTGATTCCGAGTGCAATGAGAAAGGTTCGGGCTGGGATCTTACAGGATAACGACCATTGACAACCAAGCGTCTTCAAGAAAGCCTCGCAGTCCTCTAGACTTTGTTGAAACACCCTGAAATGTAGCAATCCAAGACCCATACGGGCCCATTGCGCACCTTGACCAGTGAATACGAAGTACATATTCCGCATTCGCGAGGCTCGGGCTACTGTCGACAGCTTGGTGGCCAGATCTTTGGTAACAGACCTGAAGGAAGACACCGTAAAAGCTCTGTGGGGGAAATGGGTTCTCCGCACCGACAAAGTATGGAGCAGATCCAAGTAGAATTCTGGACCCAGCTTTTTTTCCGACAAAGACGAGAGATAGGACTGCAAGACAGATGTTTGCCGCGTGGGCCCCTCGTCATCAGCTGCCGAGAGCACAACAATACCTTTGAACTCTCGAACAGCGGATTCAACATACGTAGCCTCCATTCGGTCAGCTGGAAGTCCATTGGAAACGCCTGTATTTTGTACTTTGGTTTCAGACTCGGATAGATCGATAGACTGATGCAAGCCTTTGAGCCCGCGTAGCTTTAGATAATTACTAGCATCATCTAAAACACAATGCGCATTCGCTCCCCCATAGCCGAATGAGCTTACGGAAGCTCGTCTAAGCTGTTCATTAGGCCATGGCTTGGCAGTGCTGGGAAACTATAGTGTCTTTTAGCGGATGCGACACACCAACCACGTATGGAAACGAACCTCAATGTGTAGACTTTCAGTGTCAATGGCCGGATTGACTTTTTCTGTCCATGCATTGGGAAGAATACATCCGCGCTCCAGAATCAAGATGGTCTTGAGAATTCCGGCAAGACCACTTGCGCCTTCCAGGTGCCCAATGTTCGACTTCACGGAACCGACGAAGAGAGGGTGGTTAGAATCACGATAATCGCGAAAGACCTCCCCGATAGCTGCTGCTTCTATAGGATCTCCGATAGGTGTACCTGTGCCGTGGGCCTCTACGTACCTTGTTGTAGCAAGATCCAGGCCGCCCTTCTCGTAAGTCTTTCGGATCAAGTCGATTTGAGCAGCAGGACTAGGTTGTGTAATGGTTGGCGATCTCCCATCTTGGTTCACACCTGTCGCTCTGACCACAGCGCGAATCATATCACCGTCTCGGATAGCTGTCCTAAGCGGTTTTAGAAGAGTAAATCCGAACCCTTCTCCCCGGGCATAGCCGTTCGCCCTATGATCAAAACTGTACGAGATTCCATCTGGCGATAGAAATCCGCCGTTGTCCAAGGCGATACTGAAGCACTCGGGAGTGAAATACGTATTTGAACCGGCCACTAGACTCATATCCGATTCGTTTTGTAGCAAACTTTGGCATGCTAGGTGAAACGCATACAATCCACTAGAACAAGCGGTATCAACAGAGAGCGAAGGACCTCGAAGATCGAAAAAATGAGACAGACGATTAGAAAGCATTGTTGAACCAGCAGATGTTGCTTGATACTTGAACTGGTGTTCTGGATCTCGGAGAAGGACGGCGTCCATATCTCTTGAGAACGATCCCACAAAAACGGACGTTTTGGACCCGACTAGACTCTCTATAGGTATCCCGGCTAAATGCGATATATCAGCGAAATATCTCTGCTGTACAGGGCGATGCACAAGCGATAAGGATGCGATGTGTCTAGATAAACAAGAATTGCGCTGATCTGAGTAAAGGAATATTGTTCTTACCGTTTTCGAAGGTATGAAAGGCGCCTTCAAGCAAATGGCGTTGCTGGGGGTCAAGCGTAGAGGCTTCTGCAGGAGACATTGAGAAAAAAGGCGCATCAAATGCTTTGATGTTCTCCTTGATGAAATGACCCCGACGAACTTTCATCTAAACGGGTGTTAGAATACGTAATTTGCAAAAATACGGATCAAGGGTTATTCTTACATTGTCGGTGCGTGCAGGATTGGGATGGTAGAATGCTTCCCAAGTTAGCTTCCATCAGCTCTGATTTTGGAAAACATCGATCAATCTAATTTGAAGATACGGAGACACTCTAAAGCCTGGGGAGCTTACCGTTGATGTTGAATCGATCTGGTGGGACCTCACTACTGCTGCATCGCTTCTCTTCTAACATCGTCCAAAATGATTGCGGCGACGTAGCATCGTCGGGAAACTTCAGATTGATGCCAATGATAGCAATAGGCTCTATCATGTCGTTATCCATAGCTTCTCGAAGTGTTGCTGTAAAAGCTGGACTCTCCTTCAGAATGTTGGTGAAGCTGATAATTAGTATATTTATACCACCACCCCGTAGGTTGTCTGGGTTGTGCAAGCAACGAAGACGACGGAGGCTCTCTTATACATCTTCTTCCACCCTCGGAAATCACCTGTGCGCGAAACCTTAGTCGCTAGTACAAACCACGTACCACACACGTACACAAAAGTACGCTCATCCATAAGAAATGCCACAGAAGCAACACAACTCGCGTGTCTTACTATTTTAGATTTGAGCTGCGTAGAGGCAGATTTACAGATAATTGGTCGATCGGCGTGATTGATTCCTATCCAAGTTAAGTGCTTATTCACCTAGGCCGCCTTGGATGTAGATAGCAATCGACAATGTCAGTCGATTTGTTGACGCCAGCTTCAAGGCGGTGAGAGCAAACATCTAGCTCAACGCTTAAATTTTGTTGGGGCCTCAAGGGCCTTGGTAATAGACAGTCGAATTTAATACGTTTATTGATAGCAGCAGCAGAAGGATTCCTGCAGTTGCTTGACTTGTAAAACATGATAGGATCTGCTAAGTATTTAGTATATGCGAGTGGCTAGATGTCGAATTTTCAAATGTCAGTGAAGAAAAAGATGCGGCGATATGATCGGAAAAACAGGTTTCTTGAATGTGGCTTGTTTTCTCTACCCTTCTAAGTAGCCCAGTGTGGCTGAACATCACGTAGAAACCCCCAACGCGCCTTGTCCCTCCACCCTTCTCTCTTCCAGTCATTCAAACTCTCTGGAAAATGCTTGACACAGTCTCGTACCGCCACATCATGTGAGATTATGATGAAGATGCGCTCATCGCCATCTAGCTCTTGCAATTTCCGCACCGTCCGAATAGCTTCGGGCACATCCTCACCAAAGGTCGGCTCGAACAACGGGTCAGTAGACTTGCGTCCGCGCTGTTCCTGCAATCTAGCGAAAGATTGGCCTATGTCAGATGGAAATGGTCCAGAGAGACACATATGTGGCAATAGTGTGTCTGGGATCTTGGAATATGCTGACGGACGCAGAACGCCGGTATAATATGCCGCATCGCCGCCAAGCAGCACAAATGTGTCCTGATCTATACTGGTACGTGCAAAACCGCACATGTGTCCAACAGCATGACCAGGCGTATCGAGCAGGTAGAAAGAGCCGTCGCCGAAGTAGTCATATGCAGGAAACTGGCCAACAAGAGGTGCGTCGGCTGCAAAGGTAATTTCACGTAGCTTGCGTCCCCTGCAACACGTGTTAGTGTATGCTTGTGCAAAAGCTAATAGATAACTTACGCATAGTCGCTTTCTAAGATGGGGGAATCTGGATTCGCTGGTGCGCCTGGAAGTAAGGCAGCGGTGAAGCCAGGACCTACGACTAGGTTGGTGGTTGGTGGGAAAGTCGATGGATCACCAATGTGGTCCCAATGTCCGTGGCTCCAAATGACAGCTTCGATGTCTGACCCTTTCACACCGCCTTCAGCCAAAATCTCGGCCACGTGGCGTGATGTTTCGATTTGAGGAAATATGCGGAGAAGATGATCGCGGATTGCAGGTGAGTAATTTTCGAAATCTTTGCGGAGACCCAAATCGAAGACGAGGTTGCGACCCGAGGGATGCTCAATCAAGAATGAAAAGGATGGCTGGAGATCTGCCAAAGTTTCAACTCTGTCGACAGGGGGGCTTAAAAACGATGATATGATTGCTGGACCAAAGTGAACCGGATTGATCAGTTTCACAGTCACGGCTGTAAGAGATTTTGGGAGAGTAATTTTGGTAGACATAGTGTGTTTCTTTTTCTCGTAAGATGCCATGCAATAGCTTGCTATTGTATATTGGGATTTCCAATAAGAGTAGACTTTATAGAACTCTAGAGCGGGCGAAATAAAATAACTCTACGCCGTCGCAGCGTGTGTGTTTTAAGGTTTGGTCTAGAGCATTGGGTTAATGAAGCGAACTAGCTGAGAGACTAATGCAACATGTCATCATGGTAAGCTTGTTAAAGAGTTTTGACTCATCGAGCAACAGAGGTTCAGCATAATAGTCGTATTTCTTTTACAAGACATGATCATCGCACAAAGCAGAGATTGATTAGGTTCTTCGCCAATAGAGTCACTTCGCTTGCTATTACCGCTGTTCGTCTCAACCCTACTATAGCACTAGAAATCCTCACAAGTACATACTCCATCTCTGTAATAGTAAGTGTCCGCCCAAAGCAAACGTGTAGCCCACCATTGAAGGGGATGTATGGCCAAGGCTTTAGTATTCATGTTGTCCACCGAGATGGAGCGAACTCATGTGCCAAGGGAAAAGGGGAAAATCAGTGTCGTCGGCAGAATATATCATTAGGTTCAAGTCTTCCAGTCGGCTAAATCATGAAGCATAACTTAATGAAGAAAATTATAGAAGGACGCTTTCGAAGTCGTTGGATTGAGTAATACACAGTGGTACCAGCAGGTACGCCAATGGGACTACCACCATCGAGGTCACCTCTATAGCGAATCGTTTTGCTGTAGAGAGCTGCACAAAAGTTGAAAGGCAACAATAGATACACGCGAAGAGTCTCCTAGATGACATGCATCGCGATTTCAGGCCTTCCAGTTCTTCAAGAGCTGGCTTGCAATGCATTTCTATACTGTCCTCGAGAGAAAGAGTGTCATAAAACGCCTGGTGCATGGTTGAATAGTACTGTTTTTGAGAGGGCCGCAAACGAATAGTAAAAGTTAACGATGATAGCGATGGAAGTATTGTGGGTTGAAAGGTTGATTGTAAGAACACTATACCGCCAATCAAATCTGGATTGAACTGGACACACGCCCTAAACTTAGTAATAAATAAGCTAATCAGCGCCTTAGTTTCTGCTTAAGGGTGCATGTTCTCAAATGTACTGTGTTTGCCGGTCAATTCGGTGATTTGCTTGATTGCTGATCATCGCGCTATATCTATCTTAGATTTTCTACGCTTTAATTTACGCAATGACTAAGTGGTAGCTAGCGCTTTTTTGTTATCATATTGATAAATCTCATTACTATGTTATCACAGAATAGCTATCCCCAAGAAGCGCTGAGACATCAAGTGTGTTAGGCGGGAAAAGGGCCGGTCATCTGCTTTTTGGCAGAATGAATCGTACCAGGAATTTCACACCGCCACGAATCATCAGGCTTAGTATGTCGCTCATTAGCGCCACTAAGCGCTATAGATATTACCTAGACTGCATTAGTCTCGTAATCTACAACGCTAACATCTTTAAGGTTTCACATGCATCACATGCATTGTACATTTGTAGGATATGGCTACTAAAATATCCCTGCATCTCCCTTTTCCCACCATAAGATGATGTTCTAGATACTTTTAGTAAGTTTGCGCAGGCTCCCAGTATGTCATCTTCAATCGCGGTTTAGTGTTTCATTTGAAGTATTAAAGATGGTCAGGTACGATATATAGAAGTGGGGTCTCAAAGACTACAACCCAGATACCTTGTTGCCCGCTACAACTCACCATCTTTGGGGCGAAAACAGGCTAAATCCTCCACCATGGCAGATACAGCAGCCGGCGCAGCGGTCTACTCACCGCTTTTCCTCAAACACATCTACGACTACCTCGTCTACACCCTCTACACGCCTTATGCCTGGCAATGCTCGTCCAAAAGGCTGCGTGCGTTCTTTGCCAACCACATCCAGCGCGCGACAACAAAGGCGGATTTCTCTAGCCAAGGACCACGCATCCTCGATATTGGAGTCGGCACGGGCTATTTCCTCGAGTATGCTCCCATCACCGAGTCAACGACTGTGGTGCTAGCCGATCTGAACACCAATTGCCTGGACGCAGCCCAACTTCGATTGAAAAAGACACATCCCAAGAGCGAATGCCAAACGCTTCTAGCCGATTTCCTTGACAAGGGCCAACAGAGCGTGCCTGCCAAACTAGCTGGCGGCGGCGGTTTTGACGCGATATCGATGATGCTACTCTTACATTGTGTGCCCGGTCCACCTGCTCGTAAGATGGAGGCCGTAGTGGGTCTACGGCAGTTACTTCGCCCGAATGGCGTGCTGTTTGGGGCAACTATTCTAGGCAGTGGCGCCCAGCATAACCTGTTCGGGAGATTTCTAATGATGTGGCATAATCTACAAGGCGTGTTCTCTAACTACGACGACGATGTAAAAAGCATTGTGGGTGCTCTACAAGAAGTATTTGACGAAGTGAAGTGGGAGCTGTGTGGGACCATGCTATTATTCGAGGCTAGAAAGCCACATATGTAAACTTAAATTCAGTGCGGAGTAATATGCTAATAGCGAAGTAATAAGAACGTGGAAAATATTGCTGGATTTATACGGAATTGTTGATTGTGCATCGAAATTCCTGGTGGAGTAGCTATTCGAAGGCTCTTTGGTAGAGCTCCTCGATAGAATTCAAGTGAACATGTTTGATGTTGTGCTAGACGGCGAAGCGCCCGCTCCGCTTTATTAATCACTACTGTAAACATGAGGGGCAATTACAGGCAATATTATTTGCTTCACACTGCAAGAGAATAGTGGAGGACTGCTCTGTATTGCCAGACAAGACGTCCAGGGAAAAAAGAAAATAATTCCTGTCCAACTCCACCTGTGCGGGGCGCTGGTCAAGAGTAGTCACAAATTGCGAGGCACGAGTGTAAGAAGCAAACATTTCGGGACGGAAATACTCCTAACCGCTGGCCTCTGAATAGCTGGTGTTACATCTACTCTGCACGAGCAAAAGAAGATGAGACTTGTTTCTGAAAGAGATCGTTGTGGGCAAATAGCATTTGCTTTACACTATTAAGAGGATAGTAGAGAATAGCTCTATATTAATATACTAGGCCAGTAGGAGAAAGAGAAATAAATCTCGTCTTCTTTTGCTTGCGTAGGGCGTAGCTTAAAAGCGAATGTCTTTTGCTAAGGCGCGAGCGAGAGAAGTAATAACCTCTCGGTTGCCCGTTAATCCGACGTTGCCGCTGACGTTGCCGGTTTCTTAGCGTTGCAAGTTTTCCTTCTCTCGAAAGTCTAGTATAGTAATGTAGAGCTATCCTCTGCTCTACTCTTGTAGTGTGACACAAATACCATCTGCCTAAAACTGCTGCCGCTCACATCTCTTCTCTCATCCAAAACGTCTCAGGAACGCACAAAGTGCTCGAAAGCGTACTTGTATCGCATTATCCATCTAAGAAATGGGTATAACTAGAAAGAAAACACCATCTGTGATCTTGGAACGAGAAAGATATCCATTTGCTATACCCCCGACAGCATCCAGTAAGACCCGCCAACAAACATTAGCGCAACAAGAATCGTAATAATCGCCGCTCCCGCCTTATCCGCCGTCGTAATATCCGACTGGAATTTGGGAAGCCTATCGCCATCGTTGGTGCCAGACCCCAGCCCGGGATTGCCTTTGCTCGAACCACCAGTTGTGCGCGAATACGGTGCGGGAACGCGCTGGGCATTGAGTACACTGATGACGTTGAGAGCCGTCATCTGCTGACCGACACCACCTATACCATCGTAACCCGTATACCACCACTTGGTACCGCACTGGTGTGGGCCGCCGTTATGCTGCGAAGGCCCCTCGCACGTCTGCGCCGCAGCAACAGCGGATTTTTGCAGGCGGGGCAAAATTTGCGGCGCAAACTCTGGCGCCATTTGCATGGTGATGCCTAGCCAGCGGGCGAGATAGGCTTTGAAACTCTCCTGGTCGGCATTGCATGGTACACATCCTTCGCATTCTTGTTCGCAGACTTCTATCATGACACCACCTTTGTCCTCTGGATAAAAGATGCTAGTTTTGTTGAGAAATTGACCGAGGGCTTTGCCCCATTTCTCGCCGCCATTGGTGTAGTTGTACATCTACGTTTGGTTAGCTTTGCGCAAATTGAAGGTTGTTTGCAAAGGCGTACGTATGCGGCGCCTGCTATCATGATGCCGTAGTTGTACGTCCATGGTGTCTGGTCTGCATTGCTGCACGGTGGGTTCGTGGTCATACTGGTCCCGTCATAGACTTGTCCGTCTCCTGGTAAAATCGGGCTGTCCGACATCCAGTCAAAAGCCTTCTCTGCCCAAGTCGCATATGTGTCGTTCTTTGTGTACATGGCCAGCCTCGCGCCGAGGTGGAAAAGACCCCCGTTTGAAGCAGTGTTCTTGTATGTCCATCCATTAAGCCACGGGTAAATTTGCCAGCGCATGCCACCACCGCAGTTTCCGTCGACCACCTCTTTCTGGTAGCGTCCTACGAACTGATTGAAGACAGACTGTGTCATGGCGAGCCAACCAGGCTGATTGTCGGGAGGGTCTTTGAGCTTGTACTCGGCTGCGGCGATCATGGAAAAAGCCCAGAACACTTGATCGTCGTTTCCTTCGTTTTTTGATTGATTGGATGGCATCTTGAACAATGTCAGCAGCTATCCAGTGAAGTACCCGCGCTGGCGATACGTACCAGGTCGTTGTGTTCTCCAAACTGGTGCATGAGACCCTCGCGAATCATTTCGTTGTACTGATCATCACCAGTGTAGTGCCAGTAATCTAGCAGTGTACCGAACATGGCGCCTGCTTGCCACCAATAGTAGGGCTCGTACAAGATACCCGGGTAACCTCCGAGGACGTGAATTCCCTTGTCGTCAATTGTCGCATATTGCGCGACGAGTTGTTTGGCGACCTGGCTGGAGACATCATTGATGGATTCTGCGGCGACGCATCAGCAATTGGAAGGGCGCATAGCCATTGAGCGAGGACCAGTGCCTACGTTCAGAGTTCGGATCCAGAATTATGGCATCAGTAAACGGTCGCACGACGTCCGTCGATAGCAGACAGAGCGCCGCTAGCGCTCGCGCAGGGCTGAACAACCTCATCGCGGCATGTGAGATGCGCCTAAAGCAATGCTAACGAGTGGGGTCCCGAGACTAAACACGGGCTAGTGGGGAGACGAGATACTCTGGCGGACAACGAGTAGAAGTGGCAATGAAGCGGTCGACAAGTTGTAGGTGTAAGCAGAGCGAAACTGGGGGAAGAAGCAGGAAAGCGAACGGGTGTGAATGAAGAACAAGCGTGAATGACGGAGGGGACAAAGAAGGTGGGCGGGATCGACGCGATGCACCTGACAAGGAAGACTATCCTCGTACCGACGACGGGCAAAGCTGGAAGTTAATTACGATCATGGGAAGGCTTGTGCGCCACAGTTTGGACACCTTTTCCCGTATTCCCAACGTCAGCAAATCAATATGCATGCGGCCGTCCGTTCCCCCCCACTATCGTCCTCCGCCTTGCCTACTATGTAGAGGTAGGCCGTCATGGAAGGCCTAAACCGTCCCGGTCACCCATGGGCTATGCTGGCTGGGACTTTTCGTTCATGTGCAGCCGCAGCCAACAGGCTCATGGCTGTCCACAGAAGAGAAGGCCAGCTATCATTTTTCCTGGAATGTTGGTCACGCCGGACTATGTCGAGATAGCTTGAAACAGAGGGGGACCCGGCTGAGGCGGGGCGGAAGCAGGGAACTGTGGCGCAGGCGTGTCGGCTTCGGCTCTGCGCTGGCAACGGCTCCAAACAAAAACAATTGCTTCATGAGTTTTGGATGCACGACGCGTCAACCTTTGTCGATCAGGATTGACAGCCAGGGCTGCGAACGACGTTGAGGCCAGGTCTACTGCGCTGCAGTACAAGCGTTTACCAAGCATGTCGGTCGCGTGCTTGAGGGTACCGCCGGCTGTCTTGACGCGCCGTGCCAAGACCACGGAAGAAGCGGACGTTAGGGTTTTGTGGGGGCGGAAATTGCGATCGATTCTTTTGGGCGATAGTAGAGCCACATTTTTTGTATCGCAACAGGCAAATCATCAGGCACATGCGATGATCAAGCTTACGACAAAGTAGCAAACGCGCGTCTGGATTTGTGGTTCTGTCAGGGCTGTTATCCTACATCCTAAACACTCCCCAGGTGCTCTCCTTCTCCACGCCTTGGTTCTGCCCACCGCATGCCATCTGCAATCCCATGCCGAGTACTCGCCGGGTATGCTCCGGCGGTATGATACCATCGTCCCATAATCTTGCCGAGCCAAAAACTGCCTCGCTCTCGTGCTCAATACGTGCCTTGAGCGCAGGGTCCACCTTCTTCCCAACGGCTTCCATGACAGACGACAGTTGTTCCGCGCCCATGACCGATGTCTTTGCGTTGGGCCAAGTGAACAAGAGACGTGGGGAGTATGCGCGACCACTGTATAAGCATTAGCAAATCGCTCCCATGGAAACATGAAGCATACTGACCACATGCCGTAATTACCAGCACCGGCACTAGATCCAACCACTACCGTGAATTTGGGAACATCAACGCAGCTCACGGCTGTCACAAGCTTGGCGCCATTCTTCGCGATACCTCCCTTCTCAGCATCCTGGCCGACCATAAAGCCTGAGATATTTTGCAGGAAGATGAGCGGAATATGCCGTTTGCCGCAAAGTTGTACGAAGTGAGCACCCTTCAGTGAGCTTTCGCTGAACAGAATTCCATTGTTGGCGACAATACCAACTGGGTGTCCGTAGATCTTCGCGAAACCAGTCACTAGTGTTGAGCCGTACAGTGGTTTGAACTCGTCAAAGGAGGATCCGTCCACGATGCGTGCAATGACCTCGTGAATGGGGATCTGGCGACGGAGGTTGGTGCCTACAATGCCAGACAGTTCCTGAGGGTCATGCAAGGGCTCTTGGTACTTTGGGGTGGTAGTGACTGTCTGATTGCGATGCCAGTTGAGGTTACCGATGCTTCTTCGCGCCAGAACAAGCGCATGTGCATCGTCGACTGCCAGGTAGTCTGTTACACCTGAGACCTCGCTGTGAAGTTTGCCTCCACCAAGATCCTCTGCTGAGACCACTTCACCAGTGGCCGCTTTGACAAGAGGTGGGCCGGCGAGGAAGATGTGACCTTGGTTCTCCACAATGATGTTCTCGTCGCTCATACTAGGCACATAGGCACCACCGGCCGTACACGGACCCATGACGACACTGATTTGTGGAATACCCATGCTTGACATGCGAGCTTGGTTGTAGAATATGCGGCCAAAGTGGTTGACATCTGGGAACACGTCCGCTTGGTTGGGCAGGTTCGCACCTCCAGAGTCGACGAGGTAGATGCACGGTAGGCGGTTCTCTTGCGCGATAGTTTGGGCTCGCAGGTGCTTCTTCACAGTGACTGGGTAGTATGTGCCTCCTTTGACAGTGGCGTCATTTGCTACCACCATGCACTGCACGCCATTGACACTACCGATACCCGTGACGATACCACCTGCTGGCACATCATCTTCTCCGTACATGTCGTACCCCGCCATCTGGCTCAATTCGAGGAATGGTGTGCCAGGGTCGATCAAAGCTGAGATCCTGTCCCTGACTAGCATCTTTCCTCGTTGTATGTGCTTATCCCTCGCCTTCTGTGGCCCACCCTGCGCAATCTTGGTGTGGAGATTGACGAGCTTCTCCGTCGCTTCGTCCATCTGGCGCTTGTTCTCCTTGAAGTCGGCGTTGCTTGTATCGACAGCTGTAGGGATGACGGAGACGGCCTCGGCGTGGTGCGAATGCGTAAAGGTAGCAGCATTGCGAGTGCTTTGGTGGGGGTTCTGGCTTCGAGACTGCGAAAGTGCTGTAGGGCGGGAAGCGGAGGAGAAGAGACAGCGTTGTGCTTGCGCCCGTATAGCCGCAGAGGGTCGTATTGTGTTCTTGAGCAGCGTCAAAGCCTCTCGAGAAGGCGCTTTCGGGACCATTTTGGGCTTTACTTGGACACTCCCGGCTACAAGAAGCTTCCTGGTTACTCGTGGTCCTTGCAAGAGGTTGTACCACTTGCACTACACGCTCGAATCTAGGATGCAAGCGGCTCGATTGTACAATGCGTAAAAGGAACAATCAATCGTCACGCGATGGGAGAAGAAATGATTACAGAGGTTAGCCGGGCTGGCGGCTCGCACAAGACTGCAGCGGGTGTTTGCCGAAGCATTGTGGAAGCTGGGGTTCGGATGACATCTCAAGACCGCTGTTAGCCGTACCGCGGCTCTGCGGGGAAACACGCTAGTCGCAACAAGCAGGTACCATTGGCGATTCAGAGTCGCATCGTGATTGCGAACTGTCAAAACCATACTTTCGAAACAATAAAGAAACGAAACTACTGTCATTGCATCGCATTCACTCACAGAATGAGAGCAAAGATGCGAGTTTAGCTATGCGTCACTCCCAGAGATCCGTTCATAACTTTCCACCGTCAACAGGCACTTCTACAACCTGATCCAAGCCCTCGTACTTGGGAATATCCAGATTGTACTTGTCCGCCATCTGAGGGCTCAAGAACCTGCCACCCAGAAAATGGCGGCCAGTAAATTTCTTCACCAGCGGCTTTGGGGCCGTCAAGCTGATGAGTGCCGGCGGCATGAATCCCTTTCCCGGGCCAGAGTCCCTTGGTCCCTCTTCAATGTCCCACGAGGACGGCGCATCAACCGCCAGGACAGGAACAGACGTGGATGCCAACGCCTCAATGACCTTGGGGAAGGGCTCACGCACTTCTCCAGAGAAACTGAATCCGAAGATTGCATCGACGATGTGATCGGTCTGCTCCAAAGCACCTGTGAAGTCTTCCGTGAATGGCACTTTTAGGTCCTCGAGTTGTTTCTTCAGTCGCTGAGGCATGTCAGTTAAACGAATGACTACAAGTAACCGAGACAAACCTGATAGAGCTCGTTCTTGCTCTGCTTTGGATAGTAGATGGTGGGTTGGTAGCCGTAGTGGAAGAGATGACGGGCTGCGACCAGACCGTCTCCTCCGTTGTTACCAGGACCACATGCTACAAGGATGCGCTTGCCCTTGCTGAGTGGTTGGAGTTTGAACACTTGAAAGATCAGCTCCAATACGATGCCGTCAATTTGTGCCTTTTACCTGTTTGTGACACGGAAAGTCCAGCAAGTTCCATCAGTTGATCTATGGAAAATGCGCCCGACGACATGAGCTCTTGGTCGAGCGCCGCTGCGCTTTTGGCGGAGAGGGTCTATGAGAATGTCAGGCTGCAACCCAAAATAAGCGTGGCGTCAGGAACTTACTCGAAGAGACATTGCTTATTCCTGCTGAGAATTGTTAGGCTGTGGAGATGAAAGTAGAGTTCAAGTACTAGGATCGAAGCTTCAAGTATAGCTCATGGTGTTGCGATTACATCACTGCTCTATCTGCACATCCGGGCATGCATTCCCAAGCTATCCAACCTCAAATCACGGAATCTGACCTGATAAATGCCTGGCATGCAAGCTAATCGTCACAGTTGACACATGCAATACTGTCCAAACTACATGTAAACGGCCATCAGTACCACCCACCAGCACGTGGCCCACCCCGTCAGCATCCCGGCAAAACCTCGGCCTCCAAAAAGTTCCCAGATCACCACCAACAACATCCCGCAAACGCTGCCGCCGCGATTGCAACTGCCCACCCCATACACAACCAACAGCAATGGTGTTAAGAATCCGCCTCGCCCGCTTCGGCAAGAAGCACGCGCCCTTTTACAACATCGTCGTTGCGCACGCCCGGTACGCTGCATAATTCCCTTTTCCATATCCCGCCTCGGTTTCGCAACCGCTACTCCGGGAGTCTTCAAATCCCCAATTGCGCAAAAAACACATGGCCCAACACACTTTCTCTCTCGCTCTCTCGCTCTCTATCTCTCTTTCTTCTAGCCCCAAATCCCCGTTGCCCATTCCGCCACTCAAACTAACTCCCCCCACCCAGCACAGCGCGCAATTCCCGCCCCCTCGAAGTCCTCGGCACCTACGACCCCAAGCCACAACCCCCGCGACCAGGCGACACGCACGGACGGCCGTGGAAAGACATTAAAATGGACATTTCGCGTGCGCGCTACTGGGTCGGTGTGGGTGCGCAGCCAAGCGATACCGCGTGGCGGCTTCTCAGCATGGTGGGCATATTGGAGCCGCAGTACCGGGTGGGCCAGATTCAGGGACAGGTTGTCAAGGCAGATTCGGCGCATAAGAGCTTGATACCCGAGACTGGTGGTGGTGGAAGAAGCAAAGTGGAGAATACGGAGGGTGGGGAGGGGAGTGTTGCCGCGTAGGATTTATGCATCGATGTCTGGGGCAAGAGGGGCGGCATTGCGATATGGCGTTAATGACAGGAAACAGCCTCTCTCTTGTGAGGAGGGGAAAATTGGGGAAATGTCCCGTGTATATTTCTCGCTTCCGGCTCCCGTTCAAAGATGCGGGAACGGATATTCGTACACAATCTGTATAACAGCAATACAACTAGAGCGATCCGAAGCCCGAACAAAACCAAAACACCCCCCGCGGATCCTCAGATCCCCATCCAATCTAGTATGCTTCAAAAACTCCCGCTAATGCAAAATGCTCTTTCGCCCTCTCGCACACGCCCTCTCCTCTACATGAACCCCTCAGTGCGCCGCCGCTACTAAAAAGGTATTGGTAATCAAGCAAGTCACCATGACAACAACACCGTAAATGCTCAACGCAAGCGCCAGTTTTCTTAACAAGCCCCTTCTGAAATCGCGATTGGAATGGCCCTCACTAGTGACGTAGCCCTCAGCCTCGCCACTCTGGTACTCATCCTCGTCATCCTCGTCTTTGACGAGGCGTTGGTGGTGCGTCGATTCCGGGTCCGAGATCTTATAGTAAAACAATCCAGGAAGGATGAAGGAAATAGTCGTTGAACCTGTTGAACCCACATAGGCAAGAACCTTTTCCAGACTGGAAACAGTCATGGCGGTAATAAAAGACAAGATGATGAGGACGGTGGAAATGATTGCGAATCTAAGGTCGCTCATTTCGCTGTTCTTGGGAACGCCGGCCTTGGGCGTGTTGGTGATTAAACTATTTCGAGAAGGGTCAGCGTCAGCTGGTTTCCGGCCGCCAGGACGCCACTTCAGACAGGCGTCGATGCTCGCGCGGCAAGGGTGGATTTGCAGGGGATAAGAGAACATGACCAAAATGACAATGGCAAGGCGGCCGATGGTGCTGGCGGCCGCCGTGGGGTACATGGAGACAATGTTGCCGTGGATGTTGTCGCCATAAGAAAGGTATCCCGTGATTCCCGTCAAAATGTATAAGCCGCATGCGCCGCCAATCGAAGCAAAGATGACAGTAGTCGTCTGGAAGTGCGAGTTGTCGGCAATCTCGTTGAGGATCGAGAACATGTTTTGGTGGCACGTGTATGCGAAGACGATGACGGGGAAGGCAGCGAGTGCAGACACAGGGCCTGCCCATTGGAACACACGGACTGTTCCTCGGTCGGCCAGTGTGTCGCCTTTGAGAAAGTGGGCCACGACCAAGATAACGAGGTAGGCGATGGAGAAGAGGGCGATGATGCTAGTGTACTTGAGCGAGTCTAGACGGCGCAGGAAGGATAGCGGGATGACGATGAGCCTGGGTTGGTTAGCCCGCACATTCTATACGACTTGGACACGCTACGTACATGAATGCGGTGATCCAGAACTGCCTGTCGACCAAGAAGGTAATGTCCTGAGCACCCGGGGCAAATCCCTGGACGACTCCCGGCATAAGATCTCCGATGATAATCAGGTAGCTGACGGCGACGCCGAAGCACTTGATGGCAATGGCAGCGTCGAAGATAATAGACAGATTCGGATACGTCATCTGCGACAAAGTCGCGAACGAGACATGGCCACGGTCCAGGTAGCGCGCGCATCGCGTCTGCAGGTATAGGCCGAAGCCTGCGGTGGTGCCAGCCCACGCGATGACAAAGATACCGAGGAAGATGCCCATTTTCGAGAGCGCGGAGGGCATGGCGAGGAGGCCGGCGCCGAGAACTGATCATGTCAGCAACGGGTATGGGGTGGCATCTCGAGAACCTACTCGTGTTGGCCAGGTTGATGACGCTCGATATCCATGAAGCCTGTCCCTTGAATCCGACATCTTGTTTGCCTCGGCCTCTCCTATTGCTGTCAGTCTCGGTTGGGTAGGCTTGGGAGGGAGTGTCCTAACCTCCTGCCTCTCAGCGATCCGGTGCTCGACGACATGGGATCTGCCTCTACTGGCTCGGGACCGATGGCGGAGTAGGTAGCCATGCTCTCCAGGGTGTGCAGTGTTGGGTGCGTGTTATTGCGCGCGCATGCGGCGAAGCCAGACGGCACCACTATTAATGTCGGAAAATCGGGGGCGCTCCGCTCGTGCGATAAGAGATGCTCTAGCTGACAGTGGCAGGTGAGGCTTGAGGGCTCCGCTGACGTCTGGTGTCCATGTCATGCTCCAGTTTCTCAGTGACCAGGTCCGGGGCGCGTTCGGGAGAGATAAGCGGATATCGGATGTCCGCCCGCTAGTCACAACGCTCCGCTCCGCCTAGGCCTGCTGGGCAGGTACGCGATCTGCCTCTGCATCCCGCCAACATATACGGCAATTCACAACCGGCATGGACGAGTACGAGGAGGCTGTCTTGTTTACCTTTGCGTTGCTGGAGTCACGGCTGGATCGTCTGGAATATGTTCTAGGAGGCCCGCAGGAACAGGTCAAGGACAGGCCGAGAACGGTTCCCGACAGAATCCACAGGATTGAGCAGTCGCTGCAGCAGCTGGCAGGCAAGACGGCGCTGCTGGACGAAGCCAATGAACTTTGTATGCACAACCAATGGCCTATTTGCTACATGGCTAACCGAACAAGTGAGCAAGCACAAAGACGTGCTCAAGCCCCAAGACGACGACGACGATGACGATGACGACAACTACAAGGAGAGTCCTCCCCTCGACACGCCCCAAAAGACGGCACTGGTCGTGGATCGAGCCACTAGCTTCGCGACAACCGCTTCACAACTTCAAGCTCTCCAAGACCAGCAAATACCCTCCACAGATGCTTTCACCAAACTTGCCGCACTGCGACCGCGCATCGCAGAAGCCGAAGATCGCCAGCTGCAGCAAGCGCTAAAGATTTCCGAGCTGCGGAGGAGGAACGGGCTCATCAACCAAAGATACAAACAGGTCATGTTTCTTGGTGCTGGTCGGTGCTGGGTGGACTACAACGAGCGACTTACCAAGGCTCTGCGGACGCTGGTGAGGGAGGAGTACAGACGACGGCCCGACGACGAGGGAGGCGTGCACGGAGAACAAGAGCAAGCAGAACAGGATGATACAGAGGAAGAAGAAGGCTCGTCGGATGGGGAGTTGTGAAAACTATCGGCCCTGTCGGAACAAAACGTTGAGCAACGTGGAACAGTGAAAAGGAATTACCAAGTCCCGAGGGCAGCCCCCTTGAATGAAGCTGAAGCAAGAACTCCTTTGCCGGGAGTCGGGCAGTCGCATGTGTTTAATGGGTATGTCGACTTTATGCGGCCCATTAGGTTGCACATGGCACGCTGTCTGCAGCCTCTCTGACAGATGCCAGCTGCCTCGAAACACTATGGATAGCCCAAACTCGAGATTTTGTCATGACGAGCATTTGGCCACCTACCCATGACGGCGAATAGTGCCAGCAGCTCGAGATCAGCAGTGACATGGCAGTCAGAGAAGTGTCTCTACAAACACGGGAAACGGCACTCCTGCGCCAAAAAGGACGCCCTGCGTCGGCTGCAGCCAAGACCGGATGCCCTGTACCGCACAATTAACTTTGGCCGGCAGAATGTGCCGATTTCTTCAGGCTGGTCACAGGCAAGGTCGGCAACCCACGGGTGGTGCAATTGGTCGTCGCAGAAGGTGCAGGAAGCGTTTACCATGTCATGAAGCAGAGTGGTCAAACATGAAGAAGCTTGATAAGCGCTGGCCGTTGTCTATGATGTCGAGG
Source organism: Stemphylium lycopersici (assembly GCA_003268315.1). Classification (NCBI taxonomy): domain Eukaryota; kingdom Fungi; phylum Ascomycota; class Dothideomycetes; order Pleosporales; family Pleosporaceae; genus Stemphylium; species Stemphylium lycopersici. The sequence goes on from QGDG01000121.1 coordinate 64,648, forward strand.
TCATGTGCTGTAGGGCTGCGGAGGGAGCCATGCCCGTAGCACGGCGTTTCAGCATCGTCTCGCATCCTCTCGCGAGGCCCGAAGCGTCATGGCGCGGAAATGGGCAAGATTGTCGGGGAACCACGCTACTGCACACATGATCAACTGAAGTGGGTGAGGCGACACGTGCGTCTGTGCGGTGTGGCTAGGTACCATGGAACCTGACGACGACAGCACAATGACAGACGCTCGGAACAGAGTCAGTAAATGAAGATAATTAAAGCGCAGCTATTCCCAAACGGGGCTACCCTCTGCGAAGGGAAGAGAGAGAACACGAGCAAACCCAGTCGTATTCTGCCATCCCTTCCTCTCGGCCAATTGGCCATGATGCGCGCAGGCTGCGCATTGGCAAAACAACAGTCGCGTTTTCAGATTCAGCGTCGGCTCAACACTGATCAACCGGGAGCGCAGGTACTGCATCAGCATGAGCATCAGCGTCAGTCCTCTCTGTCCTCTGTCCACGTCGCAAAAAACAACGGCGGCATCACGGGCGTCGTCCTGGCACTAATGCACTAGACGCGCGTGTTCTGTCCAGACCTTTGGCTGACGGGCGGTGCCATTTTAATCTGCCAAAGTGGGACCCGCCGCAATCCCCGACCCTTGACTATCGAGCGGCCAATGGAGAAGGACTAGGAATCCAATTTGAAACCGTCGCATCTCTCGCAGGCGACACCAAAGTCCCAAAAGGTCCTCGACACCCACAAGTCGCTGCTGTCTCGTCCATTTTCGCAGCCGCCGTCCCAAACAACTCGACCCTCTGCCGTTGACTGTTGCTGTTCACTGGCCGCCGCATTCCCGCTGCTTGTGCCCTGTGCACCCGTTCGCTGCACCGCCCAAGACCAAATATACTCCTTCCATTCCCCTCTCAGCCTGCCTGCCCGTAGTCCTAGGACCACACCCATACACACATTGACTGCGCGCATTCACTCTCTTTGCTCACCCCCGCGACAACAACAACAACAACAACAACAGCCCTACAATACTGCATCCCTCCTTAGCAGTCACTGCATCGCCACATCGCCCCCCATAGCCATTAATCGCCCCTTTCGCCCCCCCGCTTACTACCGACCATCATATGCCCGCTTACGGCTCGCTGGGCCCTCCTTCACTACGCAAAATGGAAAACGGAGGCTACGGTCAGAGATCGTCGGGCTTCAGCTTCGGCCGCATCGTCGGAGATCCCTTTGCGCTGGCTACCATATCCATCGGCATCGTGAGTATCCCCCTCCCCGCGGTATCCGGCTTTCCGCGCCATACCGTGACGCTGATTGCTAACGTCGTGTGCAGCTTGCCTGGATCATCGCCTTTGTCAGCTCGATAATATCTGCCATTCACGGCGGCTTCCCCAACTTCGCATGGTGGACCCTTGTTTTCATGTTCTTCTGCATCGTCGGCGTCACTGTCACTGTCGCCTCGGATGCTGAGCGGACCTATCATGTCGCGGTAGGTGGCAACTGGCACAGCACCATGGATGCACTTGCTGATTGAGACAGATTGTGGGCTTCCTTGCCGCCGGACTGGTCTTCACCACTTCCTCGGTCAACTCGCTTGTATATTCTCCTGTCGCTCCCTTCGAGGCCGCAGCCGCCGGCTACATTCTTCTCTCCATGATTGCCGTAAGGAAGACTTGACCTCCAGGAGCGAGCCATAACTGACAATTTCTAGATTGTCTGGATCTTCTACTACGGATCGCAACCGCAAGCCAGTCACCGCACTTTTGTCGACTCGTACGCCCTGCACAAAGAGCACCCCAGCTCACGCTCATCGCGACCAATCTCCAACGGCTACACGAACCGGCCCGAGACGCAGACTGCCAACATTCCCCCGCAAATGTACACATCGGCGCAGCTAAACGGCTTCGAAACCTCGTCTCCCGTGTCCGGATACCCAGGAGGCCCCATTGGCGGCACGGGTCGCAACTCATCGGCGCCACAGTTTGGAGGCGGCATGAACATGACGCAAACGCCAACACAAGAGGAGCCCCAACAAGAAACCTCAATCGAGTACCCATACCGCGCAAAGGCGATTTACAGCTACGAGGCCAACCCAGACGATGCCAACGAGATCAGCTTCCAGAAGCACGACATACTCGAGGTTTCGGACGTGAGCGGACGGTGGTGGCAGGCCAAGAAACCAAATGGCGAGACAGGTATCGCGCCCAGCAATTACCTCATCCTGCTATAGGAAGGAGAAGACTGGTTTCTTTTTTCCTTGCCTTGCGCCTTTTTGATGACCCCGCCTACGAACATTTCCTTGATGTCACTTTTACCATTCCCCCCCGCCCTCCTTGTGCAAACACGTTAAACTCTGTTGCACGTGAAATCTCCCAACCCCCACCCCTTTCTCCTTTGCGGGCAGGCAATGATTGGCCATCTTCCGCTGTGGATTCGGACAAACGGACAAGATGAAGATGAAGATTAAGAGCAAGATGAATAAGAAGAAGAAGAAGAAGAAGAAGATGGAAGATCCGGAGGAGCACGGCTCTTGAACTTGAGATGGAAGAATAAAAAAACAGCCGGGCGTCTTGTTTTTTTTTTCAATCCTTTTTCTTCCTTCTTCTTTTTTTTGGTTAAGGGTATACTGCTGCTGACTTGTCATTTTATTTTTTGTTTCTCCCGCAAGCTGTTCCGGGGTCCACCGCCCCCCCCCCTCTCCCCTTGGTCTTTTTTTTTTGCATTTATCGCGTCTTTATTTGCGGGCTGTATACAAGACATCTTCTGCAAACGATACCCCCGAATGTTCATCTATCCCCTTGTTTAGTTGTTGTTCACCCTCTTTTTTTCCTTTTTTGTTTTCTCCAACACTAGGTTCTACAACTAGGTTAATTTTACGTGTGAATCTTTGGTCCTAGTATTGTCGTTTTTCTTCTTTCGCTTCCGTGCCATTGTAAGCTGTTGTTGTTTTGTTCGCCTCGAGTCGCTTGTTTTGTCCTGTTTTCTCCTTGTGCTTGTGGGGAGAGAAAGAGACAGAGAGAGAGAGAGAGAGAGAGAGAGAGAGAGAGAGAGAGAGAGAGAGAGAGAGA
>QGDG01000122.1:0-65514 GCA_003268315.1 Stemphylium lycopersici
ATAGGTGTCCTACTACGTACGGCTAGTAGTTTATCTGCGATATCTACTATCTCTTACAGCTAGGGGGCAAACCCTCGCGAATCTAGCTTAAGGATATATTGTACAATCGTTTGCTTCTCTATTAAAGTAAGCTTCTAGATTCTAGGTCGTGTTTAGCGTTAATTTGTAATTCCGTGCAGCTAATTAGAGAGCCGCTAATATCGTACGCTAAAGGCAGCAGCAGCGCGTCGCAGGGTCTAAAATTAGCCTAAAGTATAGGCCTAAAGAGTAAGATTAATTCTACCTTTATTATACGATAATTTAGCCTTCTTTTAAGATAGCATTGTAGTTCTTACGTAGTATTCGCGATGCCAAGAAAAAGTGGCCAGCTTACTAGGGTGGCCGCCTTACTAGTGCTTTACGTTAATTAATATAGAGTACTATATTACCTTAGTTAACATATAACTATACGTACTTAAACTTAGTAGTATATAAAAATACTAACTTAGTCTACTTTAAGTAAGTAATTACTTATTTTACTTAGTTTTAGTTATCTACTTTTTTAAAAATATATTTTGTTTTCTCTTTAAAGTTAGCTTAGCTTTTAAATAAAGTTTATATTTCTTTTTTTATTACTTTTATAAAAGAGTTTTTAAGATAGTTATCTATAAAAAGCTAAATTTAGCTAGCTACTTTTTTTTAAATATATATACTAGCTATAAGAATTTTTCTTTAGTTATTAGCTAAGCTATAAAATTTATAGTATAATTTAATAGTTATAAAGAACATATAAAGTTTAGTATATTTTCTATTATATTTTTTTAGATATTACTATTTTAAATAAAGATTTTAGATATTTATTAGGTATTACTATTACTTATACTATAAGCTAAGTTACTAGCTCTATTAGAGAGGTAGTTTACTTTACCTAAGCTTTAAACTAGCACTTAAAATATCTAACTATTTTATTTTAGTAATTTTTTTTTTTAGAATCTAAGTGTCACGATGTTCTACTATCATATGACCTTAGCCACAGACAGGCGAGCCACTAGGATCCTTGCGGATCACCGTCGGCCTACAGCAGCCACGATCACGTGACGTAGATATATATTATCTCTCTAGGAGGCTTGATAGCTCCTTAAGGATTCGTCTCAATACAAGCCTACACTAATATCTTAGTGCCTATCTATTACTTCTTACACTAAGTTCTTAAGTGTCTTATTATTAATTAAAAAGCTAATTCTACTTAGATTTAGTACTATAGCTAGCGTAGCTAGCGCTTACCTTCTATTTACTACTAATATAGTAGTTCTTTTTAGTTTCTTTAAAGCCTCTTATTTAGTAAATACTTTTTATAAAATTTATAAGTAGTTAAAGTATTATATAAAGTTTAGTAATACTTTCTTAAGCTTAGTCTATACTAAAATAGAATAGTATTTATATATATAGTCTTATAGAGTAATCTAGTAATGCTCTAAAATAGTAAATATTTAAAGTAATAATAATTTAATTCTATAAATAATAAAATAAATAGTTAGTAATCTAAGTAAGAGATAAAGCTATAATAGTATTATAAACTAAATAAGTTAACTACAATAAAAGTAGTAATAAAATTATTTTTTTATATTTTTATTACTATATCTATTACTATCTTACCTATCTCTTAGTTATATCTATTTATAAGATAGTTATAATAGTAGTCTATCTCTCTTCTACCTGCTATTCTTATCTTAGTAGGATAGTCGTTCTTAGCAAGATAGCTAGTCACGTAACCTATGCGCCTCGCGTAGATTATTACCTTCTAACGTATACTCTTATTAGTCCTAATATCGCATTCTTTATTAAAAAGAGGTCTTTACTTATTACTTATAACATTATAAGAGCTTAAGAATAAAAAAGAGATACTATTATAGTAACTACTAAGATTACTATAATACTAACTATACTATAGAATTTAAGTACCTAATAGAGTATCTAGATTTTTCTAATTAGTTTACTAAGTAAGAAGTACTAGTATAAGAGCCTAATATAAAACTCTTTTACTATCTATCTCTATTATTTATTTCTTACGTAACGTCTTATATTTACACCTAATATTATACGTAGCTATAATTAGCGCTTCTAAGTAAGCTTCTAATCTCACGCTTATATTGTCTCGTGATAGTTAGACTTCTTATATAATCTAGTCTTGAGAACCTTAGTCGCTCTAGTAAGGCCTAGATCGCGATAGCTTCCTAGTTAGTAGGCGGTATTTCTATATTAGGACGAAACCATCCCTTCTCTTAGCGGAACGGGGCTTCGAGATAGCTTTGGTTTTTGAAGTATTCGACCTAAGCTCCGACGTGACCAAGAGTTTCTATGGCTCGTTAACTGTTCTTAGCTTGCGACTTAGGCCCTAGCCAGACGCTCGCCTCCTTAGCGAATTAATTGATCTGGTCTATACGCTTTACTTGTCCATCTGCTTATGCATATTAGTCGGATTAATCCAAATAGCGTCTATCTAAAGCGTTCTCTTCTTCTCGGTGTAACGGAGTTACTGTAGCGCGGCTGCAAGGTTTAGACGAGTAAGAAGTTCTCTAGTCACGACAAGATCGACATCGTTGCCCTAGGTGTAAGGCAGTACCTCAAATGCATACTCTAGTTTGATGCAGATCTGTGTGGAAGTATAGATGCGCCTCAAGATACCGTCATCTCGATGGATCCAGGAACAGTAGTCATTGATATTTTCAAATAGGTAGTGACCTTCCAAAGTCTCATAAGCCGTTCACCGAAGGGAAAAAGTCTTCAGGACTTGCGTCAAAATGTTCAGGACCGTATCAATTCCTTAGCTCTCGCACAAGGAAACGTGCTAAATGTGTATCTCGATACGTTCATTCCAAGATGCGGGCTGCAGTTTGGGCAGGCGCATCTCCTGCTTAGCTTCATCGAGCAGTAGGTACTAATAGGGAGCCATAGTAGCCGCGGAAGATGAAGAATCACGTCGACTTGCGGATTCAGCGGCGTGGGCAAGGGGCAAGAGGCTTATATCTATCAAAGAAGGGCAGCCTTACCAGTTGCAATTGAGACAAGGCTAAGAGCTGCGCAATGACTTCTAATAATTGAGAACCACCTACATTGTCGGAGTGATAGGGGCATGATTAGGCTGGCTAGTTATATCAGATATCCACACACCACCAAAGCACTAGATTGAGTCCTGGTAAGAGACATTTGCCCTCCAGGACAAATACTAGCCCATGTTGGCGGTTGACAGGGCGATATTGCCTGCAGATGATTCGCTGTACGCTAGCTCCGCTATAAAGAATAGGCCCCGCTGTATAAGAAACTGGTCGTAGCAACCGCGGTGGACTTGGGTGTTTATGTAGCTTCCGTCGGGTGGCTTTGCCACTGTGGCCAGATCTGAGCAGGGGGCATCCAGCAGCGAAGACAATGTCTGCGCCACTTCTATCTTGTGAATTTCTTCAGTTGAAGTACCTTTTTATGGTTTGGATAGTAACCGTGTTCTCGATGCGCGGGAGATGAATGGTGAGTAGAGCTGACTCAGCGCGAAAGCGGCGAAAGCACAGACTGACGTCGCGCGCCGACCTTTTTTTTTCTGGTGGCATCGCGAATAATCTGCTGGACCCGCTTTCAGCAGTCGGGCTTTCGACACTTCCCACGGTCTCCTTCCTTTGCCCATTTCCTTTGGTAGAGATATTTGCTTTGTATGTACGGATGAAGACAATGAAATTGAATTCACCCTCTTTCCCACTGCGCCCGTTCGCTCTTGCTTGTCTCGCTCCTCTGCGCCTGTCTCTCGCAACTAATACAAGATCTAGCTGCACTTCAGTTGCCACCCTCACCCTCTGCAACAGACATTACACTCAACAAACACCAATCCCCTCAAGCATGCCCCCACCACCCAAACGCAAGTGGCCCCGCGGTAGAGGAGGAGGCGGCGGCGGCGGCGGCGGCGATCGTACGAATGGCGGTGGACCAACACGCGGAACATCGATGCCTCGCTCGACAATGGCGCAGCAGCCAAAGCGCCCGAAAATGGAAGACACTCAGTCCAAGCCGGAGAACAGCATCGATGTACGGCAAATGTACAGCACAGCGGCAGGTGATGCGGCACCAAAGCCTTTCTCCGAGTTGAAGGACAGGTTAGACAAGGGGCTGCTCGATGGTCTGGACAAGATGGGATTCGAGTAAGTGCAAGCTCCACCATGCCGACTTGAGCGATTTCAGCTAACAGTCACAGATACATGTCTCCTGTGCAGCAAAAGGTGCTGACGGAACTGCCCTCCTTGTCTTCCGATTGCGTTGTACAGGCAAAGACTGGTACGGGCAAGACCGTAGCCTTCCTACTTCCTGCTATTCAGAATCTCTTGGCCGGAAACATGCCCCCTAGGGGCAAGGTCGCCATCCTCGTTGTTTGCCCCACCCGCGAGCTGGCTCTGCAAATTGCCAAAGAATGCACTGGCGTGACCGCGTGTCTGCCACAAAAGATGGAGTGTCACACCGCCTTCGGTGGAACTTCACGTGCCTCAAACTTGAAAGCTTTCATGAACGGCAACCCAACCGTTCTGGTTGCCACACCTGGACGACTCGACGACATCCTCGGCGAAGAAGAGGTTCGTGAGAAGTTCAGCCACTTGAGAACAGTTGTCCTGGACGAGGCCGACCAGATGCTTGATGCAGGATTTGCTCCGGCGGTCAAGAAGATCTTGCGGCGCATCCCACCCAAGAACGATGGCTGGCAGGGAATGTGCTTCTCTGCAACGCTCCCCAAAGAAGTACTGGACATCGCCAAGATTGTCTTGTTCCCTGGCTACACACATCTGTCCACGGTGGATCCCAACGAAGTCCCGACTCATGAGCGAGTTCCGCAATTCTACTTCTCCGTTCCTACCGTCGGCCAGACTTTTCCCGCCCTCTCGGTATTGATCGAGGAGGAACACAATCAGAACCCCGCCGACTTCAAGGCTATTGTCTTTGGCACGACTGCAAACGGCGTCGGACTGCTTTACGACCTGTACCGTAATGCGCTGCCCCAATTCAAGCTATTTGAGCTCCACAGCCGCATGTCACAGCCTGCCCGGACACGAACTACCAAAGACTTCAAGGAGGCCTCAAGTGGCATATTGTTCGCGTCCGACGTAGTCGGACGTGGCATGGATTTCCCCAACGTCGGCCTTGTTATTCAGATCGGTCTTCCATCGAGCACAGACCAGTACGTCCACCGCGTTGGTCGAACTGCTCGTGCGGGAAGGGATGGACGTGCTGTTCTCATTTTGTTCGAGCAAGAAGCCTTTTTCCCAAGGGTAAATAAAACCCTGCCCATCAAGTCTTATCCAGTCGACGTCGTCTCGCGACTGCCAGCCCACCAGGCCAACATCGACCAAGCTTTTGCTAACGTCGACGAAACATCCAAGTCAAAGGCGTATCAGGCTTTCCTTGGCTACAACAAAACCTTCCTCAAGAAGCTGCAGCTCTCTACAGCTGATTTAGTCCGTCTAGCAAACGAGTACGCGCGGACAATGGGCTGCCCGGAGCCGCCCATGCTCGAGAAGTCGACCGTAGGCAAGATGGGATTGAAGGGCGTACCTGGTCTCAGGATCGGGTCGCGAAAGTAGCCTGCGTCCTCCAGAATACCCTGCTGTTTTTCATTGGGGGGGGGAAGGACATCTTCCCTAGGCATTTTCCTGACAGTCTGCTAGCATAAAGCGCCATTATCATAAGATGGCCTTGTCATGATTCGTGAAGATAGAAAATCGACAAGGGCTCATTTTGGTGCTCTTCAAGCACTTAGATACCCAATTTCCTCTCATCGTATAGAAATTCAATGTAAACTCTCTCGTTATACAGCTATGTGATCTCTTGCAGGCGGTAGAAATGCTCATGACGTCTCTCCTTGGGTGCGTAGGAAGCCAAGTTTGTGTGCATTTTCCCCTTACCCACTGTACCCCCGAAGCTGTAATTCGTGATATGGATAAAATGAGCTTGCGCCTGGGTAACTTTCGAGGGTAAGGGCACTTTACCATGGTTAATGCGCTGGCGTTCAGCAGTGGGGACTATGTGAGATAATGTATGACCACAAGGGAAAAGATCGACGAGAAGGAGAAGGGATGCAGCGGCGGAAAAGGACATGGGATGCCGGTAGAGCTTAAGAAGCATTATTGTATCCGCCATGTCACTTTTACGTGTTACCGGACGTGACCTAGTCGAATTGAAATTTATGTCATATATGCTAGTGCGGCCATTTGACGTGAGTTCTACCTGCCACGGGTTCTTGATCAGAAACGCGGCGTGCAAAGCTTAAGGGAACCTGTTGCAAACGACAGTGGCCACGAAGAGCCGAAAGTCATCTTTACCGTCATATTGATGCTATGACACTAAGACTACTGTCTCAGCAAATGACTGAACGGCCTTCCAGAACAGTCGAGCTTAATCGTGAGTCGAACTAGAGGTGTCAGCCTTAAGCGTTACGCGTAGACCAGGCGCGATGAGAAACGGCGGGACAAGGTTGGTGCGCCAGGGCGTCACCAATTAAAATAAGTCGGCGTGGTTAAAGGCAAAGAAAAAGGCGAGCCGGAATTCGGAAATGCACATTCTTCGGACGGGCTTAGGCGCGGTCCAAAGAACAGACACTGTTGAGATCGGACGTCGCTGTTGCGGACAGGCCGCTGATCACCATGATGAGCCGCCCGCCCCACGCTGGCAATCATCGGAGCCTCTTCCGGCGGATCGCGATCTGTAAAGGCGTACGTCTCGCTTAGGGTTATTAAAAGAATCACAGACGTTTTTGACGACGTGGCAGGATAGGTCCTAGCGTCGGGCCTGTAATCAAAGGAATGAGAGCCCAAAGGAACAAAGGCATCTCAGGACAATGGGAAAACGTGTAGAGGAACAAGAGACTTTGTCTACCGGATTTCCGGATGCAGTAGCTGGGTAATGGGGTACTGGGTGGGGTGCATCAATGGGGTGAGCTGACAGGTACATGGCAGCGAAGACTACTCTCGCATGAAAACGGCATATTGGAAGGCGCACTACGAGAAAGGTGCCCGAGTAGTGTTCCAAGTATGCAAAGTTCCGAAATAAGTCTTCGATCTCCCCTTTTCAAAGACTGGCGATGGCGATGGCGGGAGAAAGAGAGAGACAGAGACAGAGACAGAGAGAGAGTCTCTGTGCAGGCGCAAACCTGATGAGAAGGAGAAAGGTCGCGGTGGTTAGTTTGTCGAGACCCTTCTGGACCACCAAGCACCGTGTGCAGCATCGTGGGCTGCGGCCGTACAGGGTACTGGCCGGTGGCTGCCATGGGCGAGCTGAGCTGCGCACTGATGGACCAGGGTGGAGCTTTTGTCGAGTTTCATGCGCCCCTCGCGGCCGGGTCAGATTGTGCCACTTTGGGTGAATGGGTGGAACTCGATAGGCTGCGCAGCGCAGCTCCCCCAGCGATAGGATAGCTGCTATCCACCGGGTGGTAAAGTGGTTCGCATTGGCGAAGCTGTTGTTTCACCGTCGCGTCGCACGGCGCTTCTACGCTGCCACGCTGTCTCTGGGAGTCTAGCAGTCTGGCAGTCTGGCCATCTGGACCAACAGCAGCGCAGCCGGCATGGGCGTCAAGGCCGCTGGTGCCTTGGGGGTGAATGCGGGCGGGCATGGCGGACAGCTGGCTAGTCCAATTGCCGGCTCGAGGTTGTTCCTGGAGCAGCGCTAGCATGACGTGCGATCGATCAGAGGAACGCGTGCTCGGACCCGCCCATTGGCCATGCACCCTTGCACCCTTGCACCGGTCGCGCCTTCCTTGCAGTGGCAGCCAAGGAAGGTGCGCTGCAGCAGCCGTCCAGGCAAGCCGTCCAGGCAAGCCCGCTCTCTCTACGTGCTGCCCGCTGCCCGCTTTTGCTTGCGCCCGCGGTCCAGTAGCTTTCGCTCTCCTACTTTTGATAGACTCCATTCCCGCATGCTCTCTTGGCTCCCCTTTCCCACTCTCATCCCCCCCTTTGTGTCAACGGCATTCACTTGTTTCTGTCGGGCGACCCAAAAGCAAAGCCACACCGCTTTCCGCTGCAGATCCGGCATTACTCCAGTTGTCGTCACAGGTTGCTTATTAGCGCCTATAAGCGAATTGCTCCGCTGCCTCAGCTATCCGCACCGGTTAGATAGCAGCCCACGTCCCTCAACTACCTCCTTTCTACCCAGAGGCACGTAGAATTGCACCCTACGTGACAGTCAGCCCTCTCCCTTGGACACTTGACACCCTGCACCTTACCGCTTCTTCAACGACACGCTTGGCGAGCGTCACCGCAATCTCAGACACCAGCATCCACACCGACCGTGCTCAGTAGGCCCGACGCTTCCATTTTGAATTTCCAAACGCGACTCCACGCGTCAAAGCGTCTGGAGAGACTATACAAGGCTGTTGGAGCCCTTGTAGCTTGGTCTCGCCATGGCTGCAGCGCGTCGACAACCTTCCATGCAGATTTTTCAGGACCCTGTGCAGCCTCACCACCATCACCAAGCCAGCGCCTTGGCCCCACGCTACCTCGATCACGTTACCTCCGTCGCCGACGTGTCCAACACCTCCAACACGCTCCTCGCGCCGCCTGTCGCCTACACCGCCGAAGCCTCGCCCCGCAAGACCCGCCACATCTCCAGCTCGCCCCCGCCTAGCGCCCTCGTCGAAAAGGGCCTCACCACGGTGAAGATACCTCCGCCCCAAGAGCAGTGCTTCCGTACCGACGCGCCCGCGAAGAAGGACCACCCCACCTCTGCCCAAGACGCGCGCCCAATGGCGACCGATCTCCAGTACTGGGCCAGCCATGCGTCCCACATGGACAAGGAGAACGCCTACTACGCCGGTCCTGTCATATCGGCCATGGCCGCCGCAGAACCACCTATGAAGCACGTGTCGAAGCGCCCAACCATGGATCCCGCCCCACTGCGCGACCGAACCAACGTCAACACCACTGCCAACACCAAGAAACAGAAGCTTGTCAAGGACATCAAAGTCGAAGATGCCGACGGGCCGCTACCCGAGCCCGATCAAATGCCCAGCATCGAAGACGACGGAAACAAGCCCTCCTACAGCTATGCCATGCTCATTGGCATGGCTATTCTGCGCGCACCAAGCCGCCGGTTGACGCTCGCACAAATTTACAAATGGATCTCAGACACATTCGCCTTTTACCGCAACTCGCAAGAGACAGGGTGGCAGAACAGCATTCGCCACAACCTCAGCTTGAGCAAGTCGTTCTCTAAGCAAGAGCGACCCAAGGACGACCCCGGAAAAGGCCACTACTGGGTCATCAACGCCGGATTCGAGAAGCAGTACCACAAAGTCAAGCCCGTCCGCCGAGCTGCCCACCCAGAGTCTTTCGCACCCGTTTACACAAGCGACCTTCCCCGCCCCTCACCGTCCATGGCGGCTAGCTTCCCGCCTATGAGCTCCACTAAGGGTTTCGGCTCTAGCAGATACCCCGAAGACAACGAACTGCCTTCGTCGGAGGCGACCATCCCATGCTCTGACCCAGCTGCCCATGATGGACAGGACCCTCTCAGCATGCCGCCGCCCCGCCAGATACCCTCTTCGCCGCCGCCGCCAGCAGACATCCATTCCTCACCGCCTCCCCCTGTTTCGCGATCGCGTTCGGTTCGCGAAGACACACCGCCACGTGCTCCACGCTTCCCGACTAACAGCCGTTCGGGTGGCCGGAAGCGTAAGTTCAACAGTCTTGGCGACAGCGGCTACTACTCATCAATTGAGTCCTCAGCCACCAAGGGCAACCCCGTAGGACCATTGCTCACTTCTGAAGCGGACCTCGATCGGCCTAGCTTGAAGCGCGGACGTGCCGAGGAGGAGATTGCCCGCATCCGCGGCTCGTCTTACGACTCTCCGACTAAAACCAAGACCCACATGAAGCAGCCTGGCAATGCCCACATCATCTCGTCACCGCTTCGCCAGGCAGGCAAGATGCACGATCCTCTAACCCCTGCTATCGTCTTCAAGCGCCCGGCCCTCCCGCCCGCCTCAGCATCTCCCAATACCAACTTACGCAACCACCGTAACAAAATGCGGGAGCTTGTTGGTGGCTCCCCAGACAAGAGCCTCGCCATGTGGGTTGACACTTCGTTTCTCGACAACAAAACATGGAGTCCAGCTGTCGGTATTCCTAATGACGAGCATGTCAACCTGGTAGGCCACGGTTTTGAGAGCACCTTCGACATCTTCGGTGACTTTAGCTACAACGAGAGCCCCATCAAGCGTTCCGCTAAGCGACCTCGCCTCGAGCGCGCCGTCACTACCAGCGGTGTGCTCGCTGACATCACTGGATCCAAGACCAACTCACCTACACCCAACTGGAAGTTGTCCTCTTCCTTTCTCAACATCCCCGATCTGTCACCCGTCAAGAACTTGTCGCCTATCAAGGCTCCCATGCTAAAGCCCTCCACGGCTACTCCTGTCGTGAGCTTTGCTCTCCCCAACGCAGGCAAGGAGAACGGCCACAGTGGTCTGACCCCACCCCAGTCTTTTCACGGCCCGGCAAAGTCCGAGACTCAACAGCAAGATGACGAAGACATTTTCCATCTCCTACACAGTGACGAGTCTGAGCCGGGTATTGACTTGCTGCAAGGCTTCGAGAAAATTGGAGCTAGGCAGTTGGCTGTCGCCCCCAACGGATCGCCTCAGAAGAAGAGTGCGAGGTCTAGCTTGGTACGCAGCTCAACGACCCGCTTTTGAACAACACTAAGCCATCGTGACGGGCTTTTGGATTCCAACTTACCTTTATTGCGCCACTTCTGGATCTCAACACCAGGATCTGGACATCTTTTTCTTCGCCATTCTCGATACCCCCTCATCTTGCGACTACATCTTTTAGCTCTCATCTCGCGGTCTTTTACATTGCAGTGGCCCCGATGATCATCACTTCGGCTACTCTTTTGATCGTCCACATTGGGCTATCCTTACCCTCACGATGTAACGACAAACGATACCCACGAAAGCAACGGCAGGCTCCTTCTACTATTAGCGTCTAATTCAATCTTCACCCTCATGAGGCGAGGCGTTGAAAGGCAGGCAAGCTTACGTGGGCGTACACATACACTGCGTTCGTCCCTTGCGTGTTTACCCAGGTGTTTCAGGATCTCATGTTTCTTTGCGAGCGATTACAATTACACACGCCTAATGATTATATATATATCTATATTTCGGGGCGGACCATGGTGCGGAGAAGTCTACTGGGGAGGGGAAAATGAACAAGGGTGCAGAATTGACATCCCTAATGATGAAACTCGGACGAGAACATGCCCGAACGTAGCGGATATCGTAGTAGTTTCTCTGCCTCCAGCGAATTCCGAAACATGTCTCTTCAATAGAAGTATTCCCAATTGCAATTTTGCCTTTGTGACCAAGAAGATGTATCACTTCGTTCCTATTTCCAACACATACGACCACAGGTAAAGGCAATACTCTGGATCCCGTCCGCTCTCCATACGATAAACCTTTGACCGGCGGATTAGTAGTCAGGTGGGTGACCACTGGCGAATCCCCGCTGTCGTATGTTGTTGCCTTTTTTTCTTCTTTTTTTCGCACTCGTTGGAAACTCCTTGTCGTATAGAGTAGCCTCTAGTATGCTGTTTCCCCGCAAACATGCTTGCTGTCCCTATTTTGTTTTCGTGGTCAAGACAGGTAGCTTTTCGTACGGATTATCCCGCCACATCTGCGACGCCCGCCGACTACCAAATCTTCTGTCACCCGGCTCCCCTCAGTTTATTTGTGATCAATGTACGAATCATCCATGGTAAGAGCAACCTTGGACGACGGCAAGTGGCAGGAGTTGCCTTTGTTTTTGCATTGTTTACGATAATGTCTGGGCGTTGTTGATTTGTTGACTGTTCAAAACGAGGGTCAATTAGCTTACACTGGTACGCTAATGCACTCTGCTTGGTGTACATGTACATGCCGTGCCGGGTCTATGCTGCAGCGAGTATGCACCCCCCCCCCCCCCCGCCCCCATTTTTTTGTGGGGTATGGCATATCACGAAGCCTGAAGCTACTGTGCTGGAAATGAGCTAGCACTAGCGTAGCCAGGGCTCTATCTGGTTTACATACGAGGCTGTTGAGGAGGGGACGTTGGGGCTAAGGCCGATATGCCGAGGGCGTGCGTGGCGTGGCGTCGAGGTGGGGGGGGGGGGGGGGGGGGGGGTGCTTTGTTTTGTTTTGGTTTGGTGGAGTATCACACACCATGGCGCTGGTGCTAGCAAGATTCCATGGGTCCATTGTACAGCGGATGTTCTAGTGCTGAGGGACGGAGTGACTTCGGATAGAGGGTGTGAAATGTGAGTGGACGACGCTCTTGGAATGAAAGAGGCATTTTCTTTGCGAAACTAGGGCCATGGATCATGACATTGCAGAGCGCTGTTTTTGGTGTGTCATTCGTCTAAACTAATATGCTTGGAATCTTGGGCCTATCATTCAAGTACGGTAGTCGCCGTTGATGGTGACATACTCATGACTAAAATCACAGGTCCAAAATACCGCTTCCTCGCCACTCTTCTCACTCAAGCTGACCTTGATCTCTAGATCCTCTGCTTCTAGTATCTTGGCTGCCCTTCTCTCATCCACTTGCTCCGGCTCGCCCTTGACAAGCAACTTCAACTCCTCGCTACCATCTGTGGGGATGAAGCTCACGCTGGTTTCTTCGGGCACAACGGAATCAGCGCCTTCCGCGTAACCAGTGGCGCAGAGAATGCGGCCCCAGTTTGCGTCTTTGCCGTAGAGTGCAGTCTTGACGAGAGCGGAGCGCGCAATGGTAGAGGCTACGCGGTGTGCATCCTTATACGAGGCGGCGTTTGCAACGCGGATGGTGATGAATTTGGTTGCGCCTTCGCCATCTCTGACAACAAGTTTGGCTAGATCGATAGAGAAGTCGGTGAGCTCTTTCTGGAAAGCGGCAAAGTCGGGAGAGTCAGGAGATACGATGGGTTGACCGCCCGCCGCGCCGTTGGCGAGAATGGCCACTGTGTCGTTGGTGGAGGTGTCGCCATCTATGCTGACGCTGTTGAAAGACTTGCCAACAGCAGAAACGAGAGCTTGGCGTAGAGGGAAAGCAGCGACGGGTGCATCTGTGCATATTATACCCAGGAGTGTGGCCATGTTGGGGGCTATCATGCCGGCACCCTTGGTCATACCCACAATACGGTACTCTACTTGGGTGCTTGGGAGTGTGAAGGTCTTAGAGAGGAGCTTTGGGAAGGTGTCGGTGGTGCAAATGGCGCGGGCAGTGGCAAGCCAATTGTCGTGTGCGTCACCGAGATTGGCGTATGCTGTAGGTATCTTGGCTGTGATCTTCTGTATTGGTAGACGTTGTCCTATAACGCCGGTGCTCATGACGATACTTCGACTTCCCTTTAGGTCGTTCTGGCCGTTTCCATCCTGGATGAAGCATGTGTCGGTTTCTTTGGCCATGGCTATGGCGTCCTCGATGCCTCCACGCCCTGTGACAGCATTGGCACATCCAGAGTTGACGACGACAGCTCTGATACCCTCGCCTTTCCTCTTCTTCAGCATGTCCCTACTTACGGTAACGGGCGCAGCCTGAAACTTGTTGGTTGTAAACACAGCGGCTCCAGCGCATGGTTTGTCTGACGCTACGAGGGCAAGGTCATCGAAACGGGTATTGGACGCCTTGACGCCGACATGTGCAGTTCCAGCCTTGAATCCACGGGGATATGTGCCAGAAGTAGGGACATACTTCTTCTTAGCCGGAGGGATGACGCCGTCGCCTGGCGCAGCATATGTTCGTCTCTGGGTCGCGAAGGCGCGGTTTGTGCGCGTGAGGAGGCGCAGATTTGGGCGGGTGAGAGACATGGTGGTGCTGCGAAAGCCCGAGTGCAAGAAAAGCCGAGTTGGACTGAAGAGGGTGTTAGATATGTCTCATACACGATTGGGGTTTGCGACCGCCTCGACGCTTCAATCGCGTGGTGCATGCGGGGAAACTTACCGGAAGCCTTTCTCTCCCCCGGATATGCCTCTGACTCACTCAATTGACGCACGGCGCCTTATGAGTCTTGCAATGGATGGTATATCGCGACAAAAAAAATTCAGAGCTCGCAGGGAGCTCTCGCGCCGTTATCGCTGCCCAGCTGCCAGGTGCCCGCCCCAGCACCCCGGCCAGCTAGCCCAGACCCTTGGGCCCACGCGTCTAGAGCAGCAGCAGCGCGCCCAACATCGAGCCCACCAGATAGAAGACGAGGATTGCATACCGCACAATCACCACGCGCTCCTTTTGTGCTAGATACGGCGCGACGATGAAGAGGATGGCTGCCGTGGGGAGGCTGGCCGGGATCGAAGTGCGCAGCCCGCGCGCGAGCTGGGCCACGAGGACAGAACAATGGTCATCGAGTGTCACGGGCACACTGCCATCGGCGCTGTAAAGGACGAGGAATTGGAGCGTTGTCAGGAATAGGGTTGACATCAACAGTCCGTATTCGATCTTGCTGCGACGACGCCGCTCATCTTTGATGTCAGCCACAATGTCGAGGCTAGGCTCGGTGACAGGGAGCAGCGGTGATTTCTCAGAAAAAGTAGAATACATGATGAGGACAGTAAATTTTGCAAACGGATTGACTATAGCAGAATCCCTTTGACTCGGGGATTTCCAAATAATATATGCCACGCCTCATCTTGACCTACGCACGCCCTCGGCCAAGTAAACAGTCAATGTTAAATATATTGTCTTGGAGGGTGGCTTTTGAAACAACCGGACCCCCATTATCTGACATGGCAGTCTTGGCCCTCATCATACTCGAGTTCGGACCCTTGTTTCGAGCAGTCAGCGCTACCTGAACGTTGTGACATGATAACGAGCCCGTGTGCGCATTTGGGCTGGGCATGAATGTTATCTGCTCATTGTTGACCGCCGACAGACCCGTACGTCGTGAACCAACGCAGACGGCGCGCTCTTGATATGGTCAGTCTAATACAACCTTCATCCTGCATTTCGCAACTCATAAGGTTTTAGCGGCGGACATTTTCTGCTTCGTCTGCTGGCATCATTCTAGAAGCGCTTTTGAGTCCGCAATGTTTGTACTAGCACCATCGCTTTAGTGCGCCCCGCTTTCTCCATCTCTTACTCCATCTCGTCCGCAGCACCTCGACCCGCGTGTTGAAGACGTAATCAATGTCGGCACGATATAACTTGGAACTATAGGATGCAGGCAAAGCTCTATAGTCGACGAAGACTTGTCTCCAGCCTTGGGGCATTCTACTTAGTCCCGTCAAAAGAGCGATCCAGCCAAGGGAACAGGTAACGTTACACACACCTTATCTTATGTAAGCGGGTAGAGGGCTCATACGCATCGCGTATACAACCATGTCTCGGCTAGGATGCAGCTCTTCGTATTCATGCTGAGACAGTGCCGAATCAGAATTCTCCCATTTGGCACGCAACCATAAACGCCAAAGAGAGAACTAAATACATAACCCATCGTTAGGACAAAGGAAACTCGAATAATGCAC
Source organism: Stemphylium lycopersici (assembly GCA_003268315.1). Lineage (NCBI taxonomy): Eukaryota > Fungi > Ascomycota > Dothideomycetes > Pleosporales > Pleosporaceae > Stemphylium > Stemphylium lycopersici. The sequence goes on from QGDG01000122.1 coordinate 15,476, forward strand.
AGGTACATCATAAAACCGACGACCATTGTCCCAATAGCTTGCGAACCAGATGCGGAGATGCATGGCCAGTCTTCCTGAGTGTTTTGCCTATAATTGTTAACATGACATCGGATTGCCTACTCATGTACAACGCGTGCCATTCCAAGTCTTACCTACACCGCCACCCTCTTCCCATTGAAGGAAGTCCGCGACGACATTGGAGAGAACAAAACGCACCTGATACCACCATCCAACGGCTCGTTTCTGGAAGGACCTTCTAAAAGCATGTCGTCCACGTTTCATGTTTCACGTTTCAGCCACCCGAAACCCGGCCGCGAAACAACCATCGCATTCCCGCGACGCAGAGCCGCAAACATTTCTAGGTACATTCATACCAAGCCTTGGGGAACCATCCTTCTAGTGTCCTGTCGCAAAAGGCCAAACCCATCATGCTGCTACTCAGCCTCAGCCCTACACAACCAGATGGCCGTCATCTCTCATGCAGGGAGACCCTATTTGTAGTTCTGAGCTGCACACCGGACCCCCCTTACTGTCGATACCGCCATCATTCAGCATCAGACCACGTGTGACGACCATGCGAGAATTTTTTTTCATGACGATTGAATCAAAGCACCAACCACGGTTGAACACATTAGCTGGACGAGCTGCGGCTAATAGAAGGTATGTGCTGGAGTTGTAGAGAGGAACCATGCGCCATGAAAAAGCAAGAGGATAAGATGATGTTGTTCATGCGAGATGGTACCTATCAAAAGGCGGGATTTTACAAGAATACTCCATGCACCTTTGTATCCGAATTGGTAATGACATGCGCTGTCACGATGTGTGGTGCGGAATGCGCTGAGATAGATGTACATGTATGCCCGATGCACATGGCTGCAGCAAAGCCAAAACGTCTCTTCACGCTCACATGCGAAACCAACTGCTGGGAATCTTTCTGGAAATCAAGCAAGTACGATCTTGATTCCCTTGGGGTAGTAGGTTTCGGTTTCAGGGCGCGGCTACCACATGCAGGGACGGCATGCGTGAATGTGTACAAGCAACGACCAACTAAACTCCGCACAATCAACGACAAGGACCCAAATCCAGCACTTGTGTAGGCTGTTGCCATGTGATTCAAGCCCAATGTCATCCGTGGCCAATCCTCCCGACAATGTTGAGAACAGTCGGTAAGACCAGTGTTCATATTCAGGTACCTGCTAACAAGTCCATTGGTGCTAAAAGAAGAGAAAGCAAAGAAAATCGGTACTAGTAGGCGGTGCTCGTGGTGGGCTGGCGACCCGTGCTCCTTACCATGTTGATACCGTGCGCTCATTGTATTCTACAGTCAAAGTGTACAAAGGGCTGTTTCTACCTCTCCTCCCCCCTCCCCCTCCCCCTTACCTTGGGTTTTTGTTTCACGGTTTCAAGTTGACTTGCACACAGCATACGCACAAGCACTTCCACACCTACGCATCCACGTGCGCCGACAACACGAGCGAACTACTCCGATTGCAACTGAAACACAAAAATACTTTGCCTAAACGAGCATTTACATACCCGTTTAGTGTTTTCGGCTTTGAGCAAAAGAGAAAGAAAAAGGGACTTCAAGTACTCGGTGTGTGGACTGCAGGACAGTCGTAGTTTGATTGTTTGGTTTGCGAAACTCTTCAACGAGAGCAATAACGATCTTTTCTTTCAAGTTGATTTCTTTCAAGCGACAACCCCGACTACGCTCAAAGAGCATGAGTCCTCTCTCGAGCGTATTGCCCCACCTATGGGCACCACGCAACAATGGAACGGCAACACCGGCGGTACTGCCTACCTTTGAGTTCAAACCGTCAGTCACTGCACCGCCATCTTCATCGATTCAATCATCAAGATGCCGGACCAAATACTCGCCGACAGAAACATCTTCATCGATGGGAGGTATTCAAACAGACTCGTCGCCATCGTCAGCATCCACGCTTTGGTCAGCATTCACATCTTCGACCACCTCGGCCGATCCCGCCCAACAACAAAACCAGGAGATGCCTTTGGGAACGAAAATCGGACTCGGAATGATGCCAGTCGTGATTGCAATATTGGGCCTGTTCGTCTTCTTCGTCTTCTGGTGGCGGAGACGTAAGGTGCGACAAGCGCGTCAGAGCCATACGAGTATCCCGCCGCCAGTGCCCGAGAAGGACTATTCGGCCTTGCTGCCGCCAATTGAGAGTAGTCGCAACGGAAGCAAAGTTCTCACCATGGCAGCGTTCAGTACTCACGTCAACAACAACCGGTACCGAGAGGCACAAGTATTTGGGCAGCCAATGGATCGCGGCATACGCATAGTCGAGCGAGACCAGGAAAGCGGGCAGAGGATCAGATCAGTCACACCACCCCGCAGTTCACGCTCTGGCAAGAGCAAGAAGAAGTCTCGATCCGGTCCGGATTCACCGATTGATGGGTCCAGCCCGTTTCGACTCAAGCGCGGCGATACCGTGAGGAGGAGCCTGGGGTCAGAAATCTCAGACTTGTGGCCGTCGCCACCACCAACGGCTTGGGTCAAGCGACAGGATACCGCCAACCAACGGCCTTTGTCAAGATCCGACCAGGACATGGGTACGCCACGGTTACATCGTATCAACAGTCAGAGTTCAAGGTCAAGGGGTGATACGGGTTCAGCATACAGACCCCCGGGTGGCACATATTGGCCGATGATATGATGGTGGCAGCCAGCGTGCTCGGGGGCCTTTTGCTTTGTTTCATGACTAGACGGTCTTCTGAACGGTTCACTGATATACCCGATTTAGGCTGCGACGTTCGGTTCGGGGGAGCCTTCACTCATGCACTTCTTCTGTAGACATGTTAACGATTAAATTTTAATGATATGGCCAATAGACACACCCTATTCTTCGCCGTGGTGATGTTCTCCCAATATGCCACCTGCGCCATGTTCAAGTGGCAGCCGCTTGGATCCGCGTCCCAATTGCCGGCGCTTGTCGATGTGGTGTGGCGCGATGGCGCGACCCACGAGTGTTGATTCCCTCTGTATCTTTCGGCCGTATTTGACCAGTTTTCAAGGTGGCCATGGCTATAATGTCGCATGACTCTCTCTCTCTCTCTCTCTCTCTTTCTCTCTGTGCCTCCCGGGCTTGAGTACGCTCAGTCGCTGGAGGCGCATCCACGGCAGCCGCAGTTGACGCATTGAATCTCTTGGTTTTCCTTGAGCTGGTCCCTCGGAACACGGCATATGCAGGTGGATCGGAAGTTTGTCTCTTTGGTCTGGATGCAGCGCGTGCAGCATAGCTTAATTTGAGTCAGTCGGCGTTGTTTGAGGACAGGGAGATGAAGATTGCCTTACCTTTTCGTAGCCCTGCTTCTTCCATTTGGCGATCAGCATGGCATCGGCGTAGCCATTCTTGAGAAGGTAGTCGTAGAGCTGCTTGCTAATGGCCTCCTTCTCATAGTATAGGTCGTAGATGTAGCGCGAGCGCTGGTGGGTGATTTGGAAGATGGGCCATGTCATCTCGTACTTCTTCTTGCCCTCGTGGGAAGCATTCTCGGCGTCCTTCATCTTGTTCTGGAACTCTAGGAGCGTGTCCTCGATGTCGTCGAAGCCTTCGGGCGGGGCCTTGCGCGAGGCGCGTGCAGTGCGGACGGGAGGCATGGTGAAGAGGCGGGCTGGCGGGGTTGTGAGGGCTAGACTAGCGTTGCAAGGTGGACGCGACAGAGCAAGATGTAGAGTAGTCGCGACGAACAGAGTCTCTCGGATGACTTTGCGAATGCGCCGACAGTCGAATCCACGCTAACGGCAGGGCTTGGCATTCCACTCCACCCGAGCCGCAGCGTCACTGCAACTCCAGCCCCGGGACGACTTGAAGCTCCGCAACACCGCCAACATGGTCATCAACCCTACCTACCTCGCCCAGCGCACGCGCTCATGTGGGTGCATCCGCCATGTCCAGCATTGGGCGCACTGAAAGGCTAATGTGGACACAGCGGTCAACTGGACGGATGCGAAGAAGAGGGTCATTCACAGCTACCGGGACTGGCTGCGGTCGGTACGTACATGGTCACCATGGACACATTTCCAATCGACACATGCCCGTCTTCTGCGTCCCATTGTTCGGGCGAGAGTGCCGGAAGCGACACACGAACGCGTCGAGTTTGGAGAAGGCGGGCAGCAGCAACGACGTACTAGAGCAGACGGCTGATAGTCCTCATACAGGCCCCCGAGATCCAGACCATGTACTCGCTAAACATGCCCGTATCCCAACTTCGGACCAAAATGCGGCAGGAATTCGAGCGGCATAGATACGTGAATCAACTAAGAACGGTCGATGTGCTGCTGTTCAACAGCCATCAGGAGTTCCAGGTACGCCATAACATGATCACAAGAGCGGCTCCGCTGGGAAAGGAACACATGTCTTGACAAGCGCACTAGGAAACGCTCAACTTCTGGAAGCAACTCTCACACGTACTAAAGTACTTCCGCGCCGAAGAGGACCCCAAGGCCAGGCTGCCAAGCAACTTTATCAACGGCTTCTTGGAGGTATGCATTCAACCCGAATCTCACCAAGACGTTTGCAGAAGACTGATTTTGATTTCCAGGGTCGCAATTGATCGTGTCATCATGCCTTGACATGGGAATCGAAATCAAGTCCAAGATGCGGTGTATATAGCTCAAGACAAGACCATTTTCCTTTCCGTTCGCCGTTGATCCATGCCACCCATAAACGCCAACAATGCAATCATATCGTGAACCCTTTGCTCGAGGCTTACTCTTCCATCTTGTTGACGAAGTCGTCGCGCGCAATGGTGAACTTCTTCTCAACCACATCGCACATGGCCATTAAATCTTCAAGGCCCTTCTCTAGTACAGTGTATACACTTACGCCGTCTAGGCCATTGTCAGCTGTGCTCCAGACTTGGATAAACTCGAGAACTACCGTATGTCTGAATGCGCAGGTTCATCTTGGCTTCAGATGGATGTGGTATGGAATAACCACAAAACTCAACATCGGGACTAGCATTCGTCAGTTTCCACTCGCCAGCGAAATTACGCCTGACTCACTTCTTGTGGATAATGTATCGCAACGCGTTGCCTAGCGTGTGATCCTCGCCATCAAACTGGAATGAGGCCGCCGTCTCCGTGGATCCGGAAAGCTGGGAGGAGAGTCAGACTACGATGCGCGCACAAGTCCTCGAGCATTCAACGCACAACACGAATCCTGTCGCGATCGACCGACGGATCAATCTCCTCGTTGGTCTCAGAGGTCGGGTCCAAGATCTGGACTGGAGTGGATTCCTGCGTAGCTCCCGGCATGATGGTTGTGTCGCTGGTGTGGGGAGGTTTGAGACTTGGCTACGTTGTACAGCGGTCGCGCGACGTTGGTATGAAGTCCTGGTTCGAGCCGAAGCGTGACTTCGCGATATCTCAAAATTTTGGGCCGAGGGCGGACTTTGGTTCGGCGATTCCTTGGTTGGCCAGAACTTTTTTTCAGCCCTATATTGCTTGGCGAGCATGACGTGGGGCGTGGGGAAGCAAGCACCCCCTCTGAGTCCGCCCGAACTTTTCGTCGCAGCATCGCCTCATCACTGACAGTAGCCATTGAGCGAGATTGAAGCCACTGCCAATCTCAAAATATCCCAACCCCGCCGCCAGATCAACGACATCAACCGCCACAATGCCGCGCGCCTGCACCCTCAACCGCGACACCAACGAAACCAAGATCCAGGTTTCTATCAACCTCGACGGCGGCGACCTTTCCCCCTACGAGCACAGCGACTTCTGGGCTGCCCACGACCAAGCGAACCTCAACGGCGAAGGCGAGAAGATTGACAAAGACCATGCGACGCAAAAGTCTGCTTCGCAAGAAATCTCCGTCGATACGGGCATCGGTTTCCTCGACCACATGATCCATGCCTTGGCCAAGCACGCCGGCTGGAGTCTACGCATACGGTGCAAGGGCGACTTGCACATTGACGACCACCACACAAGCGAAGACACTTTCCTGGCGCTGGGCACGGCCATGAAGAATGCGCTACAGGGCAGCACAGGACTTGCACGTTTCGGGCACGCGTATGCCCCCTTGGATGAGGCTCTGTCTCGCGCTGTTATCGACCTGTCGAACCGACCCTATAGCATTATCGATCTAGGACTAAAGAGAGAGAAGATTGGTGACTTGAGCTGCGAGATGATTCCGCATTGCCTGCAGAGCTTTGCCCAGGCATCGGGAACTACGCTGCATGTGGATTGCCTCAGGGGAGACAATGATCACCACAGGGCTGAGAGTGCGTTCAAGGCACTTGCCGTGGCTATAAGGCATGCGACCACTGTTGTCAAGCAGTGGGAGGGTGAGGTTAGGAGCACCAAGGGTGTGCTGTATTAGATTTACATTTGGATCGAATGTAACAACATGCATGGGCACCATTTTGCAACCTGCATACCAGACCCCGCCAAATTCGTACTTTGCGACCGCCATCGCGAACACATCCATGCCTCTAGTAGGTGGCTGCGAAAATAAGGTTGAATCTCGTTCAGACAGGAAGCCATGTCTGCTCAGTGAGGCACTGCCGGGCCTTGACTCATGTTCTTGATCAAGTGGAAGATTGCACCAAGTGAGCAGTACATGTATGACCATGGGAGAGAATCGTCAGTCGTATCAATCACACGAACTGATGAGCCTTGGATGCACAAGCACTCACATCTCAATATGGATTGACCATGCCCTGCAGCACGAGCCGTATACTGCATCTTTTCGAACGTATGGGGAGACTTGCAATTTCTTCGTCAATACAACAGTGCATCCGAGAACTTGGCACTCTGGGCCTTGCAACTCTTTTGCCCTTGTGCTCGAAACCCTGTACTCGACTCAGCCCCTCATTCCCAAAATAACGCAATGGTGATGGCGAAATATTGCGTTCCGTCAACGTCCCGGTCACGCGCATCGCTCTGCATCTTACCAAGACCCAAGTCTAAAGAATGGCATATAATCTGCCAGATCCCCACCTTGGGCACACTTTAGCATTCACTCTTCCTTGCCACTCTGCGCAACCTCCACCTGCGAGATATACCAATCTTCCCTTCATCATGCCACCCCACAGAAGAGCTTCGCGAGAGGGCATCGCCGCACACACTGTGGTGCGTCACCACGGAACCAAAAAACCTCCTACAGCAGCGGCGGTGGGTACAGGTTCGGTGTTGATCAAGAGAGGGCCGAACCTCTAGGGCCCGACGCCTTCCCTAACGTGGCCCTTGTGCGCAGAGATCCCCTCTCCCCCATTACATCATACAGACCGACAAACACAAGGGTGAAACATTAGCGGCCGTTCACGCCAACGATGACCAATACCTGGACTGGATGCGCGGCAAATACCACAATACCCTCCCACGCAACCACATCATCCGAAAGGCGCTAGACCAATGGCTGAACGGAGCCAGAGGCAACGGCGTATGGAGGCTGCCGCCGCTTGCGGCTGCCCCGGGCCGCTTCCATAAAGGAAGGGAAGTACCACTTATACATACAGGAGAGGTTCTTGAAGAAGTGGTGAAAGATCACGGATGACGACCTGATTGCTGCTGGTGTCGAACATAAGCTGAGTCGCCCGGTTACGAAGACGCCCGCGAGGAATTCTTGCGCTATTCCACGTCTACGAGTATGTGACGGGCACTGGACTGATGAGCAAGAGGGACGCAGCAGATGTATACGCGCTACAAGAACGGCGAATACGGTGGCGGCTACTCCGAAGATTACATGGACTTTGATTCTTGAAACTAGTAGTATTGCAGGCGAGGGACCTGTCGTCTGGACAGTTGAACATGAACACTGATTTGCATGCAGAAATTCCATGTAATCATATGACATCTTTCATTAGGTTCAATTAATTCGTAAACGCAAGGTATCTTGGGTATCTAAACTCCACAATGTCCTGGATCTGGTACGCCGAACAGCCAAACCAACCCCCACAAGCGTGCACTCCTTTCGTCCATTCGTGTCATAAGCGCATGCTCAGCTGCTAGCTTGGTTGCAGCACGCTTAGAGAATATCCTCAACAGAGTATGAGATTGTGCTGGCGCAGGAAATCTTTTCGCGTCCTCTCGCCCAGGCGCTGCTTCCGGGTGTTCGATTATGGAACGCTGGCGAAGCTGCTCTGCACTCATGCCTGGTGCATCTGCTAGCGTCCACCATAACAGTTTGCTTGTTGGTTCTTCACCCTCAAACAAGGCCGTGTTGAAAGCGCCATCATCCACCATGCACGATTGGATAAACTTTAGGTACGATTGCAGTGCGCGTACCACGTCGTTTGCCCGACAATCGGCAAGTTGCTGATTTTCCTTCCAAATGCGCGAGGAATGGTAAGGATGGGATGTCTCTCGCACGTTGCCCAGGTCCCCTATCACCCATTGTGATCCGTCTTGAATGAAGATGTTCGAGGGTTTGATGTCGTCGTGGCAATAGCCCGCATCGTGAAACGTAGCCATGTTCTCGAGTAGGCGGTTGAAGGCTGGTCGATAAAGCGCGTCGATTTCTCGGTAGGCTTTTGCTTTTTGGTCTGTAGAATGCTTTTCCGCGAGCGTAACAAGGGTGCCACCCGTCACCAACGGCGTAACTAAATGCCATTCCTCCGGATCCCCAGGAGATGTCGAGGCCATGAAGTGCGCCTTCACGGGTAGGAAGCCGTTGTACGCTGTCTTTGTATCGTTGGAGGCTTCGTCTCCGATATCGTCCATTGGACTGGAGCCTCCAAAGCGCAGTGATGCGGGTATCTCGGTAGGCCATCTGGTGGCTGAGTTGGGTGCGCAATTTCGGAACGGGCTCCGCCCTGGTATGAAGGTCTTGATAACCGAGTCTTCATAGGCAAAGACTTTGCCTTCAAATCCCTCTCCCAACAGCTTCCAATCTTCCCGATTTGCTAGCAGCTCATGTTGAAACCGTGAATCTCCATCGTCGGGTCTCCAGTACCGCGCTTGCAGGTCTCCAGAACGTGCGTCGAAGTTGGTCGCGGAATATTTTTCGCTAAGGGATTGCCGACTGACAAAGTAGAGATGATGCTGCTGTAGGAGTGCGACTATAAATAAGACGATAGCAACGCGATATCGCACATGATAAAGTGTTCGCGCTCTATGAGGTATTGTGATGAATAGGCGCCCCATAGGTACTGAGGCTCAAAGAAGCAGACTTTGGCACAATGAGCGCTGGGACTCATATGAAGAGGTGCGCTTGCAGTCAGTCTAAGTAAGACAAGCAAGCGCGACCTCTTTGAATGTTTGCTAGAGACTTGGACTGGGGAGCCAGTGCAATATGACGTGCCGGCCTAAGTTTTTTATGCATCGTAGCAACGAGTGGCTATCGTCCATCTGCACGGCATCTCGGAACCTACTCCCAGGCTCAAAGCACTAATTTCAGTCTTAATGCTCCCTTCATGACGTCGATCCCCAGATGCTGGGCCTTTCAATGGCTAAGACTTGGCTTTCGGGAAGCAGGGAAGCAGGGAGGCAAGTAGTCAGGGCGCTACCCACTCGGAAGGACGGCTGAGCCACAAAGGAGCCAACCTCCCTATTGTGGCGCCATGGTGGATAGGCCACCCACTTGTAAGAGTGACAGACCTGATGGCCCTTATTCGTTGTCGCCCGACGGCGCAAACTGTATGAGAATTAGCGGTCTTTACAAGTGCGACCCATCAATATGCTGAAGACATGTATGCTCCGTAATTGCATCCAAACCGGCGCATGCCGACATTACCGCTCCGTTCGCTTGAACCAAGAGTGTGGAGCGCTCTAAGCCACGACTACGCTCGCCGCCTCGACTGCGACGTGCTTGGAGAGGGCTATGTAGTTCGAGGAGTGGTTCAGAGTGGCGCGCATGCAATCCGCAAACATACCTAGGCATTAGAATCTTGGTGTCGTTGAACAAAAGAGCGGGGTGACGTCAAGGATGCGCTGTCAAGACACCCGAGGTCATGATCCAGTGCCAGGTACAGGGTTAGCGCCGAGCACTGAGCAACCGATCTGATCAACCACCAAAGCCAATAGACCCGTCTTACAAGCTTTGCCGTCCCTTCCCGCATCCTTGCCTACCGCATTTCGACCATGACTACTGAGGCTCGCTCCGCTGCAAACAGGACTCAACTGATATCGCATTTTGATGACTACAAGTAATGCAGCGGCACATGCCGCCACTTCCGTAGGAGCCGCCTCGGACTAATTCTTTACCAGGACCCGCGACGCACAGAGCGACGGGTGGGCCAAATTATGGGAAAAGGATCAAGCAGCTCTATGGGATCGTGGCCGACCTTCGCCTGCCTTGAAGACTTTTCTAGAGGAACATCCGTATCGCGAGACGCTGTTTCGTGATCTGGGTAAGCGTCAGCTGAGGGCCTTTGTTCCGGTACGTATCCCTTGCCAAAGACGTTGAGCAACAGTGGCTGAGCTCCTCAGGGCTGCGGTAAAGGCCATGATGTGGCTCTACTAGCGCGTCATGGCTTTAGGGTATGGGGCCTGGAAGTGTCTCAAGGAGCAGTGGATACTGCAAATCAAAATGTGAAGGCTCAACTGCATGTCTCTGCCAGCCACGGCGCCGCTGACGTGGTTCCTGGGGATTTCTTCCTGAATGGCTATGAGACGTTTTTTGGTCCGGATTTCCACGGCTTCGATCTTATCTATGATTACACAGTCAGTGCACGATGCTGAATTCTTATCTGCTGACATAAGGATGACGAGAACTGATCAATTTAGTTTCTCTGCGCCTTGCTTCCGGAGATGCGCAAAGACTGGGCTGAGCGCATGAAGAGCCTCCTATCGCCGACTGGTGTACTATTGTGTCTTGAGTTTCCCATGTGGAAGCCTCTGAACGCACAGGGCCCGCCGTGGGGTCTCAATGGCGTACACTGGAACCTGCTGGCCGATGGTGGAGATGGCATGATTGACGAGTCTGGTAATCTTGTCGTCAGCGGTAAAGAGCACGGCAGTTTCGAAAGAGTCGTGTACTGGAAGCCTCCCGAGTCATTCGAGCAAAGCCGCGGCGAAGATATGATCAGTGTGTGGAAATTGAAGCAATAGGTCGTCACAGTATCTACAAAGAGTTGACAAGAAGTTGCCACCTGATCAAACACCACATCATTGTCATATCGACTGTGCGTCATGGCTCTTGGTTCCTCACATTCCATCGGTAAGCATAGCTTCCACCATCTGCACATGCCTGTTCGCATTCGTCTCACTCCACTCTGTATCGTAATTGAGCCCATAGGGCCAAAAATGGCTGCCACCACAGGTAATCTTCGCATCTGGTCCGTCGAAACTTCTCACCAGTGGCAGCGCTGTCCTCCAATCGCCAGCAGCACATTTGTGATCAAAAGCCGCCGTCTGCCCAACGCCCAGCGTATGGCTTATCTCATGCAGGGCAGTCCGTTCGCTCATGTACGCGCGGTTTGAACCGAAGCGTAGGTCGCCATTGTAGTTTGCCTCCGCTGTAGGAACTCCAGGAGCGTAGGCGACACGGATTGTTTTTTCGGCATCGGAGTATTTGGCATAGCGAGCGACGGCTTTGGTCATTGCAGCTTCGATCTTGGTGTAGGCATCTTGTTGGTCGGCGGTGGGATTGGCTACTTTCGCCAAGGACCAGTTTAGGCGGGCAGAAGCTATGCAGGTGTAGGCTGCGAGAAGGAGAATAGATGTGAGCTTCATGGTTTAAAGTGCGGCTGATTGGACTTTGAAGATGTCCAGCTGGCTTGAAACTCATGAGCTTCGTCCAACGTGTTATACCAGATGCTCTTCCTCGCGATGCTACCTTGTCAAATAAGGATCATCAACACCCTCTCCCTGATGTATGCAATCATGTACGGCCGTCGAACCTTTTTAGGTAGGTACATAGCTAGCCAAGTGGACCATCAATGTATTCCGATACGGACATCGGTCATGCTTGACTTATTCCACCAAATACAACTCTGCATTTGAGAACTCATAGCATTTTTGATAGCCTCAGGAGATTTGTTGTATGTAAATTGGCTTGGTGTCGCGGCGAACTAGGGCTGAAACGATCAAGTGTCGGAGAATTGATTGCGTCAGGTTAGGCCCCGCATCTCGGATAATTATACTCTCGGTATACACACAACTACCGTTGGTGCGGCTGACTGTGATTGCAGCGAGAATGGTACGATGAGGAGCTAGGAAATTTTAGCTGGCGAGTGTCTTGAAAATCACGGCTTTATCTAGCGATAAAACTCGGAGCATGCTCAGATGACTCTGTCGCCCAGACGGAGAGCTACCATCTGAAGGATATAATTGGCTCAAGTGCCCAGAGTACTAGCGATCTCAATACACCAATATTAGGTCCTTCCTCCTTGGTCATGCTATGAAAATATTAAGCTGATACAACACATCCAGCTTGGGTAAGGGTGCTCCGACCATTCTGAAAGAAGGTCTGATCGTCGAGTGATCTACCGGACCGTTATCAAGAGATGTACCGCCAACCAGAATGCTCAATTGTAGGGACTGCACTTGCATTCTGAATGCGACTCAGCCTGAAAGTTCATGTATTTGTTTTGGCTTCTATACACAACATGACAGTCGGATTGCGATAAACGATGTTATCGTCATGTGTGACAAGCAACGCGCTCAGGCCTGAGTGCATTTGCTATCTGCGGCTTGTATCTGACGCGCTGAATGGGATGGGCATTAACCAGGCCGATACATTGACAGTGTCTAGAGGATAAACTCAAATTCAATTAGGATAATCTCGCCGCATGCACGTCATGTAGCTCGTTCAGTCACTTCTGGCCCCTGAACATAAGATACCCCAGATTGCTGATAATTGCCATGGCACCTAGACAGGTATTGAGGGAAATATCCTCGAGAGAGCAACCATATCATATGAGTTTGACCAATTGCTTGCTTTGTTTCATTTGTAGATCTTGTTGCTAAGCACTAACAAAAGACCCGGCAAAACTTAAGTATAACAGCACAGCCTTGGAATGATTGCAAAGTCACGGAGAACTTGTCTCCACCAGTTTACGATGTTGAACTAGGGCGATGAGCTTACTACCTCCTCTCTTCTGAAGTTCTTCGCTAGGCATTTTGATAATCTCGTAAAACACTTGGGTAGCAACGAAGACGGAGATCCACCTACCATGATATGGTTTCTTTAGGGGAGTGTGGTTTTGCGCGCATGAAGTACTCGTTGCACTTATAAGGTAGTATGACCACTGACTCGCTCTAGGATCAAGACGCAGATTTGGCAGCCGGGATAGAAGGCTGGAATGATATGGAATGTAGCTCAAAACGGTGCTTACTTAGGCAGAAATCACCAAGACTATGGTGGTGGTAAAGAAGCCTAGCAAGGTGCACTTGTCCGCCACTGTGCTAAGACGTCGCACCTGGGGGAGAGAAAAACCGGTGGGACATGTGTACTGCATTACGGGCGGAGAAAAGGAAAGCGTGCACACTACGATCGATATGATGTAACAGCGTTGTTGCATGTATGGCTTGGTATACCTTGCTAGTCGAGTGAGAAGTCAGGGAGACTGTTACGGGGAAACGGGAATAGTCTTCTTCGATTGCATGAGCATACACAGAACCGTGGCCATCTTCCGGCTCTGCAGGTTGCACGTCTTCAGCATTCCATCCCTCAGCCAAAGTAAGAACCTACGCTAGCCTTGGCGGTGCACGCTCCACGCACGTTGCGCCCACGTGTCTTGCCCGGCGCAAGTCCTCTCAAAAAGCACGGACCACCTCAAACCACCAACTTTTCATCCACCCACCACAACACCACAATCTTTTCTCGAGGCATGGGATAGTGCCAAAAACAATGCTTGGGCGCCTGAGCGGCGTCGGCCTGGAATTTAACCTGGGCTAAAGCTCCCAGATCAGTTGACAGTTTCCAGACTAGCGCCAGCCAGGTGTGGGCTTATCAACCGACAACGAGAAAGCCGTGAGCAAAAAGAAAGGATGTTTGTTGCATCGGCCGGGAATCTATTGCTGTTAGTGAGATGGATCGAAACTCCTCATGTCAAGTGACTTACCGAACCCGGGGCTAGCCGAAACTGAATGGCAACGGCTAATTTTACCACTAAACCACCGATGCTATTATGTGGAAAACCCAGAAACGACCGACGCGGAGGTCGTTGTATTGATGGGAAAGAGACGAAAAGGTTGCTTTATGACTTTTTGTAAGAAAAAATTCCGACCAGCGCTTCAAGTACCCACAAAGGGTAGGGCTCAATGAATTGACCCCCACTTCAACACAAGTATGTTTCTAAAAGAACTACGGTTGAGTTTCTAAAAATGTACTAGCCTAGGCGCTCAAGGACACACTACTGGACATGCTTCCGAAGAAGCGCTGCCGCCTCCGCTGCAGCACCAGTAGTGTCAGTAAGAAGAATACTAAGCCGACCGAGGGATGTCATCACACAACGGCTGGCCCTAATCGTAATTCGGGGTTGGTTCTAATTGCACGTTGACCGTACCACGACACTACGGAACCACGGATATGCAAGAATCGCCATGAAAGTGTACCCGCCGTCTTGGTTGTTACACATGCCAACTGTTTTACTTCCTGTGTGCCGTTGGTAGCATCTTGAAAGGGTGCTCAAACGTTGCAGTGTCTGAAAGTTTCCGGCGTAGCCTGGGATGGCGAGGAGAAAGGCTATTTTAAGAAAGTCGAATAGTACTTAATTGGTACGAGGGTTCAACAATTGCGGTAGCTCCCACTAAACATGCTTTATCGCGCTGAATGCGACGTGGCTCGCCTGAGGCTCTCGAACATTTCATTCACATTCCAGGAAAACACAGCGTACGCATTCGTAGAATCGCTAGCTGCTTCTTTATACACTAGGGTTGCCGCGCTGGAGAATACAGCATCGACAAATTAGTCTAGGAGGGGTCCTTCATTAGCCTTTTTCAACGAAATCAACACTCTGGGCAAATACGACGCCTCATGCTATGGACCGTGTAGGCGCTTTAGACATGGCTAGAGCACGTATGAAGGAATTCCACGAGACGGAAAAGCTAGTGAAGTAGCATTTCAGGGAGGTGGACGGTGACCAACTTGGAAACATTGATGAGGCAGAACAGTGAAGGACAACCAAACAAGGCAAATGCAAAAATCACGCAGCGTGAGAAAATAGCGTCTTGACAAAACGTCAGCCTTGGAACCTGGCCATGTTGTAGAAATCTTCACAAAGCAAGCGACACATCACTTGCAACGCAGAAACAGTATCAGACTCGTAACACAGCAGTGCTGTGCAAAAGGTGGTATTCCATGTCCATGCTATAGTATATGAAACATTCAAAATGCCATGAGCAGTCTAATGCCTTACCCTAGCAACCCAAAAAAAACCCCCCTCCCCTTGGTATACCATGACGCCAGTGCCTTTCCACAAGATTGTACTAGGACACGCAATATTTACATTCCCCAAGCGCTAGTGACGGCGTTCAAGGCACCGTCAACGGCCTCTTCCAAAGTCTCAACGCGAAGACGAAGAGAGCGGTTCTCCTCTCGCTCCTTGGCTAGACGACCCCAAACAGCAGACTGCGCACCGCCTTGACAGTTTGCGCATCCCCAGCCGCCTTTGGCAATATCGACCTTGCCCTTCTCGACGACAGTGCTTCCCCGCTGTAGTGTTGTCGGCTTGCGGGCCTTGGATGCGCTGTCGTGGGCGTCGTTGTCGAGTACAGAGGAACGATCGGTGCCAGTGGGGCTGAGGCAGTTCCTTGAGAAGACACTCGCGCCGTCAGTCTCGGTTTCCGACTCGAAGCCGGAATCGACACTAAGTTCGGAGCCTGAAATGCGGTTGTGTCTGCGTACAGCGGTGTCCTGGCATGAAGTGTGCTCGCATTGCGGTGAAGCCCTGATAAGGGCGAGACTCCTCTTACGCGCCGCCTCTTCTTCCTGCCTTGCTTTCCGCTCAAAGGCAAGGTCTTCCATCAGCGAGCGCATCTGCTCATCCTGCTCGTCGGCACGCGTCGCCATTGTCTCGAGCTGCATCTTGAGGTGCCGGGCCCGTGTCTCGGCCTCGTCGAGCTCGTCATCTTGCGCGCTCTGCTCGGACTGTGCGTCTACCAGAGCGGTGGAGAGTTGGCGGTAGGCAGTCTGATA
This sequence comes from Stemphylium lycopersici, assembly GCA_003268315.1. Taxonomy (NCBI): domain Eukaryota; kingdom Fungi; phylum Ascomycota; class Dothideomycetes; order Pleosporales; family Pleosporaceae; genus Stemphylium; species Stemphylium lycopersici. The sequence continues at coordinate 31,528 of QGDG01000122.1, forward strand.
GCGGGAGAGTAGCGATTCGGCGTTGGTAAGGAGGTCGTGGAAAGATGAGGCGGCGAGAGGGTCGGCGGGGCCATGAGGGAAGAGAGCTTGAGAGATGTTGAGGTTGAGCAGGTCGTCATCGGGGTTGTGGTATGTGGGTGACTGGGGTGGAGCTGGTGCAGCAGCGTTCTTCTGCGTCTTGAGCAGCCAGGCAAACTTGCTGCTCGCGGTGGGTTGGGCGGGTGCCTTGGTCTGTGTCTGCGCCTGGGCCTGGGTGGCATCTGAGCGCTGGGGGCTCTCGGAGCCACTCCTCGTGAGGGACGAGCGACGGGTGAAGATGCTGGCCATCATGTTGCCCCTCTCCTCTTCGTCTGCCTCGGAGTCGGATTCAGACTCAGACTCAGAGTCGTACTCCTCGCCAGATGCCGACTCGGCGTCGGAGTAGTCGTCGTGGGGCGAAACGCCCAGCTTCACAGGGGCTGAAGCGCCGCTGAACCAGTTCTGGAGAGCGCGGATCTTGGGCTGGCTGGCGCTCGACTCGACAGCTCCCCTCGAGGGCATAAAACTCGCCAACGACTTGGAGGGCGAGGAGGCGCGTGAAGTATGCTGGGAGATGGTCGATGTGGCGCGGTTGAAGTTGTCAAAGATTGTGCCCGTCAAGGTGCGCTGGTGAGTGCTGCGGCCAGACCGAGGGAAGTCCTCTAGCGGGGAAGGCGCGTGTGGGTCGTAGGCGGTAGCAGGAGTAGGTGTCAAAGCGGAAGGGGGTGGTTGAAGGCCAGTGATGTCGACGTCGCGAAAGGCGCGCAGATCATGCTCGGGCAGGGGAGCCGACTGCTTTCGAGCGTGGTATGACTGTGCTTTTACGCCTGCGCGCTGCGAGCCGTGGGTAGCATACGGAGCCTGGGGTGGCTGTTGCAGCTCCAGGTCAAGAGGTCCGTTGCGGCTCATGACGGGCTACTGCAGCTAAAGGTCCGGTGCCGGGGTCCAAGAGTGCCACCGACGCCCACAGCTATCTCCGTCTGATCGGCGGCGAGAGATATGAAGGGAGTCGCCGTGAAACCAACCTGAGGAGGTCGCCTTTTGAACGGGGAACGCGTCGAGGATAACCCAGTCGACCAAGCTATCGATAGGCCCGAGGAGCGAGAGGCGTGGGGTTGGTGTAGCGGCGGTCAACGAGTGGTAGCCTTCACAGTAGACACAGTAGGTGCAATGCAAGCTGTTCCTACCCGTGTAGTGTACCAAAGGATCGAAGAGGCCTCAATGTTTGCACAAAATGTGAGCGAGGGTTTTGTCCTCGTGCCAGCAGCGTGGTGGCAGGAAATCAGCGTGGCCGGGGAAAGCCAGATTTTGTGAGGCTGGGACGGCTAGCTCGCCTCGTCATGCTCGCACACCGCAACACGTATACATCGCTTAACCCCCTCCGATAGACAACCCAGGCCAATGGCATCTCTGCGTCGCACGCCATCTAGTCACGCTGCAGTCGAGCTCAAACTCTTCATTCGTTTTGTTTGCGTTCACCGTTTCCAAGACGTGCCCACATGCCGAACGTTTAGCGCACCCTTAGTACGCGTCGCGATCCGCTAGCTGGGCTTTGGAAACATTCATCAAAAGAAACCTTCCCTGGCGATGGGGAGCAAGAAGCGCAAATACCGGCTACATTCTGCTGTGACCGCCAGAACATGTTGAAGCGTCTTAGTGATCAGGGTACCCACCCTCGCCAGCTGCATTGCAGTAGCGGTCCCATTAGAACTCGATAATCCTGCACCTCGGCACGTGTACTATACCGCCTGTTCGGTTGTTACCATCATTTCTGCGCGAGTAGGTGTGCATCTGCTGAGGTACCCCAACGCTCAGTGCCGTCTTCTGCCAACACCACCCAAGGCGCTCTCTCCTGCAAAAAGATGTGCTCCACAACCTTTGGCGTCGAGTCCGTCTTGAGACTCTCCAAGTCGACCGTGGCCATGCAGAGGCCGATTCCATCAGGGTTGGATGGATAAGTCATGGATATCGGGGCCCCGCAGCCTGAGCAAAAGGTACGTTCGGCAACGCTCGAAAGCTTCAGTGTCGTGCGTGTCTCTTGTGAGCTAAACGTAACATCTTTCGTCGGAACATGCGTGAATGCAAGGAAGCCAGACCCAGACAGTTGCTGGCATGCGCGACAGTGACAGAGCGTAATGTCTGATGGTGCTGCACTTGATGTGTACTGCACCCCACCGCAGCGGCATCCGCCTCTGAAAACGACATCGTCTTTGATCATCGGTGGGACATATCTCGAACCATCGGCAGCTATACGTCGTCGTGTCAGTTCGCTGTTGGTTCAACTTCGGCTGCATGGGTTACTCACGTCTACGCGCTATGCCAAGGAACACGGAATCCACCTCCTCAACCTTGCCATCTATCGCCAACTTCCCCCACTCTTCTTTATAGATGCCTTGGGCTTTTCTTCGAATCTCATTGTTTGCAAAGGTCCTTGCAACGTCCTTGACGATTACGTTTTCCACAAAGAAATCGTCCCACTGCTCCAGTTCGTAGACCCGTTTGCCGTACCCCGCTTGGTTCTCCACTGTGAGGACTTGCTCCACTTTTAGGCCAGCCGACTCCATTGTCTGCTTGAGCGTGTCTTCCGATTTGCTCCACGAACGGTTGTATGGAATGGGAAGCTGCAGTCTGCGAGCTACCCTTTCAAGAACCATGCCAGACACCAAGTTCCTGGGGTGTGTTGCATCCATTGCAATGACGCCTCCGGGCTTCAGGAATCCCGCCCAATGTTCTATGGCAGCTTTGGGATCAGGGAATAGAACTAGGGCGGAAGCCACTGTGATAACGTCGAACTGTTTTCCTTTGAGTTCTTCTGTCTCATCCAGATGCAATACATCGCCCATGAGGAAAGTCGTGTTTGCGTATTTGTCTCCTCCTTGAGTCTTCTTATGGGTGGCGACCGCGAGCATGCCGGGTGTGACATCGACTCCCACAACCTGCCCTTGAGGGCCCACTGCTTCTGCTTCGCGGAAGGTTAAAAGTCCCGTCCCACATGCCAAGTCCAGTACATGTTGGCCAGGTTCTATCTCAAGGTAAGACATGAACCGACTGGTAAAGTCATTGTGCCATGTAGCGTCATAATCCCACGACTTCGAATCGTAAAAGCGGATGGCGTCTGCGGCTTGTCGTTCGCCTGCCATATTGTGTGGTTTCGAGCTTTCGGTTGTGTTGGATCGAAAGAGCGCCTCAAGAGTGTAGATATACTGAGAAGGTGGGAGCCGGCAGCCAATGAGGGGCAGCTTGGTAAGCTTGCTGTACTTCAGATGTATCCACTCAAGTTACACTTTCTACGTCTTTCTCTTTCATTAGATAGTTATGTGATTTGACAGCAGTGGTTTCGGATCAGTGTAGCGCCATAGCTGACTTGACATCTCGTCTTTTTCATGTGGTTCCAACCGGAGTTGAAGCACCCGTCTGAATGTGAGGGGTGCCGACGACGGAAGCCACCACTAGCGCTAGACTTGGTAAGCGCGATCTAACCCATCCCTACACGAACAGCTTCCAGTCTGAATTGCCTCTTGCATGCAGCCGAGATTTTTCATGCGCCCCCGATAGAAGATGCTCAGTATGTGGCCATGCCAACATGACTGCGCACTGTGTTTCACGATGTGTCGGCTTGTTGTGGTGACGGTCCGCAACACCAACATCAAAGACGCGTTCGCGATCTTGACATTCAAGAAAGATGTTTCTTTCTATGCAAGATACACCCCAAATGCCTTTCATCCCCATTTGTTGCCAAACATGGAACGCTCTACTCGTGCCAAGAGCAAGAGCACGAGGTTAATCTCAGACCAAACACCCGTGATCGCACTACTTTCGGGCGAAGGCGCAAGCATTGCCGACCACCCACTCGCCCGGACTGGCGTTTCAGGAAGCTGAAACGGCAAGATCAATTACACGAGGCGTTCAATCTCCTACTTGACGATATTTAACCCACCTCGGACGATTGTTACGCTGACAAGGTACTGCGAATTAGATTGGATGTTCCCAACTTCAACTCCGCGCTCAACGCATCATGTACGATTCACCCAAATTCCCCGAATGACAACCAGAGTCGCCAAACAAGGCCAAGCTTCATCTGGAAGCGCACCAGAGGTCCAGAATGAGGGATCGGATTGCTGATCATATACTGCCGGATGAAGTCGCGGAGTGATCAACAGGCTAAACGGCACTTCAAACGAATGCCCCACTGCACCCCACAACATGGGGAAGCACGGAGAGCCGCCATCATGGAATAAATCACCAATTGATGGTAGTGCCGGGGTCTGTAAAATTTCCATGGCCCTTTATGCTGAATTGATCATCATTCTGCGGTGAAGCCCATTCCGGAGCCCTGGTAGGACACTCTCTACACTGCGCAATACCCATATGGGTCATACATACCCGGATCTGAACATATGTCAAGTGGTCACACGTCGTTTCCGGAGTGACTGTCAGCCAAAGGTGTTAGAGTACAAAACGATTGCCTTACGGCTCAAAGGAAGTCCTGCACCCCAATCGACGGACCCAAATGTAGAGGTCGTGAATAGTTTTCCCATCAATAGAATACTGCCAAAGCGAGCCGTGATTGTACCACTAAAAGACAATAGAGCATTTGGCGGATACCAAATGGAGCAGATGTCAACCGAGATACATGTAGTGTAGGCGAACTTGAATATTTCGAGAGATGCTGTACCCCTAAGGGCCAAAACTGGGCAGTCAAAACGAAAGTCTTTGGTAGTTTGTTGTAAACTGTTGAATGGAAAAAGATGATGGACTATTGGTGACAGTTCCACTGCTGCGTGGCGAGAGAAGGGGGCATTTGCAGGCGCCAAGGCGTGTGGCCTTGATTGCACCGTGGTCACACTACAAAGCTCACTAGGTCATCTACAAGCCTTCATTTAGTGGCTATATTCCGCAGCGGGGATGTGGATTGCTTGTGGAGAGCATGACCAGTATATAAGAGACGAACGTACTCTTGCAGTCCGCTTTCGACCATACCGCATCTCGAAAACGATCCTTTAGCCCAATATGAAGTACTCAATTGCTATCCCGCTTCTTGCTACGACCGTTCTGGCGGCGCCCTTCATTGAGCAACGCCAGGAGGCGACTTGCAGCATCCCGACGACTTTCCCCACAACTGCCAACTCCAAGTTGCCGAATCCTTTCAAATTCTTCGACGGAAGTGTTGTTGAGACCAAGGAAGACATGGCATGCAAGAACAAGGAGGTCAGCGCCGCCTTGCAGGCCCAAGAGCTCGGCGATTTCCCTAAGAAGCCTTCGGCTGTCACTGCTAGCTTCTCTGGATCGTCGCTATCCATAACTTCGAGCGAAGGCGGCAAGTCCGTCTCCTTCTCCGTCTCAATCAGGAAGCCTAGTGGGAGCGGACCCTTCCCGGCCATCATCGCCTATGGTGCTGCCAGTATCCCCGTCCCTAACAGTGTTGCGACCATCACCTTCAACAATGACGAGATCGCCCAACAGCAAGGTCAAAGCAGTCGCGGAAGAGGCAAGTTCTATGACTTGTACGGCTCCAGTCACAGTGCCGGCGCCCTTACTGCTTGGGCCTGGGGCGTGGATCGTATCATGGACGCTCTCGAGGCCACCCCTGGAGCTGGTATCGACCCAAAGCGCGTTGGCGTGACTGGGTGCTCCCGCAACGGCAAGGGTGCTTTCGTCGCGGCCGCCCTCGTTGATCGTATTGCTCTTGGTCTACCTCAGGAGTCTGGCTCTGGCGGTGCTGCCTGCTGGCGCATTTCGGACTCTGAAAAGGCCAAGGGAAAGAACATCCAGACGTCTAGTCAGATTGTTGGCGAAAATGTCTGGTTCTCGTCCAGATTCAATGCATTCAGTACCAAGGCCAACACGCTCGCTACCGACCACCATCAGCTTGCTGGTATGGTTGCCCCTCGTGGTCTCCTCGTCATTGAGAATGAGATTGACTGGCTCGGACCCGTCTCTACGACTGCTTGCATGAAGGCTGGCCGTCTCATCTACAAAGCTCTTGGTGTACCCGACAACATGGGCTTCACTGGTTCCGGCAATCATAACCACTGCCAATTCCCATCCAACCAACAGGCCGATCTTACTGCGTTCATCAACAAATTCCTACTGAATCAGAACGCAAACACGGCCAACATTGAAAAGGGACCTTCTGGTGCTGACGCTGCGACGTACATTGACTGGACTGCACCCATGCTCACTTAGAGGATTGGTCTCATGATGATAGAAAACATGGTATTTCAAAGGAGGTGGACATAGAAATATGTACATAGGAAAACGTTGTAGTTGAATAGATCTGTCTGCACCATAATTGATGTTACGAAAGCTAGAATGCATCGCTGAGACTCTTGCATGGATCGGTGCGCGCGGGAGAACGTGATAAGCCGAGACATCTGAGTGTTTGGATAAGCAGGGGATCTTGGCAGACGCCACTCTACCGACTTGGAGGAAATGGCACCGAGAAAGTGGGATTTCGGGTCCCTATTCGTGGCGTCACAGTCTTGAGTGGGTGGGATGGGTAAATTGGAGCGCTGGACGTCGTTGTGCCGCTCATGGCGGATTTCGACCTGTCACCACCAAGGCTTTTTTCGTCGGTGAAGCGGCGATGTCGAGGGCGACGGGCGAGCAGAGCACCCTCGGCTCATGCGAAGTCGGCGATGAACGAAGCCAGTGGCTACGGCTAGGACAGCGAAGAGCGCAACGACAGGTCTGATGTTGGTTGGACCGTGGTGGCAGGTTTGGAGGGGTCGTGGACGTGGCACTCCACTCGTTCCTTCGGCATCCGAAGCGGTGGCTCATTTCGGCACTAGCCCACGTCAAGCGCGTTGTTTGTCTCCAACCCCACAACCACGTCCTACTGCGAGGGTGAGGGTGAATAGAGCGATACACAGGCAGTGAAGAGTCGCAGCGACCCGACCACTGCATCGCGAGTGGCCACGCCCACCCACTTAGGCATCACATGATACTCGCCAAGCCGCTAGCCCCTTTGCGCGCGGACAAACGCTCAGGCTAGAGAGACCTCGCAGACGTTCACCACCCATCCCGATATCACGAAGACTTGCGCCCGCATCTCAACCTCCCCGCAACACGCTGTGCCCCACGCGTATAGCCGTCTTCGATCCTTTTGGAGTGCGCCTGCGCCCTCGCCGCCCCCCACACGCAAATTGCGCGCTCTGCTCCAGCCTCCTTGGACGACGCGACACTGCGACGGCGGACTCCCGCGAGTCTTTCATCGGCCTCATCCTCGAAAGGGCTCTCACCACCACCACTCCCCCCGATAATGTCATAGAACACCGCAACACGCGCCACAACACCACCCTCGACTGTCATTTCCTCGTACTTGCGCGATCCCTGGCGCCCGGACCACGTGCGGCGACCGCGTCTGAGAGTTGATTGATCTATTCTACATCAACACGCATTGCGCACTCCCACCGACGCACTGCATCACCGACACCATGGCTTCAGTTCAGACCAACCCAGACATGCCTGGGCAGGGCCAGCTCGCTGCTAACATTACCCGCGAGCAGATCCAGCATGTCTACCAAGTAAGTATTCGACCTGTGGTAGCTCTGGCACCGCGAGCCATCGCATTCGCATATCCGCCTTACTGACTCTCTCTCTCTCCAGCGCTATACCGCCATGAAGCAACAAGGCGTCCCCGAGAGCAACCCCGAGTTCATCAAGGCGCGTAACCTTCTCACAATGGTTCAGAAACAGAACCAGTACCAGCAACAACAGAAGATGCTTCGACAACAGCAGATGCAACAACGCCAGCAGGGCCAAATGGATCCGCAGGCCGCGCAGCAGAATGGCGCCGGCATGGGCGTGCCAAATGGTGCAAAGCCTGCCGCGCCTGCTGATGGCAAGGCTGCAGTTCCTGCACCTTCCTCGGGCGGGCCGTCATCCACCATGCAAATCTCGATTGCTGGGGGTCAAACTCCGGCCGGCGATGGCCAGACGCCTACATCGGCTAGCAGTGGATCCATGGCGCTGTCCAAGGAACAGCTTCTGATGCTGCGCGCTCAGATCACAGCTTTCAAGCATCTTTCCAAGGGACTTCCCCTACCTACAAGCGCGCAACAACAGATTTTCGGCCATCACCAAGCAAAGAAGCCTCAGAATGCTGCTGATGCTGTCGGCGCCGCTTCTCAGGTGCTCGACAGTGCAACACGCGCAGGAAGTGCCACGAGTACGGCCGGCGGCCCTGTGCAAGAGACTCGGACTCTCCCTCGCCTTCCTGATACCTTTATCGAGCCCTGGAGCAGCGAAGCCTTCCGCGACGTAAACTACATCTCCCATACTCAGCGCAAGAACCGACCTTACCTTGCCACCATCATGCCCCAAGGCATCGACATCGATGCAGTACAGCAGGGCATGGAGGAGATGCGCAAGGAGCGCGAGATCCTTCTATACAACCGCCTCACTGCGAGAAAGGCAGAGCTGGAGAAGATGCACGCCAACATCGGTTCATGGGATACCAGCAAGACCGACACCCCCGAAGACGACGGAAAGGTCAAGTTGGCTCTTGTCATTGAGCAGAAGAAGCTGAACCTGCTCGAGAAGCAACGGAAGCTGCGGAGAGAAATCGCCCAACAGATGATTCATGCTGACAACCTCGCCATGACCGCGAACCGCACCGTCTACCGCCGTCTCAAGAAGCAGTCGATGCGCGAAGCCCGCCTGACCGAGAAGCTCGAGAAGCAGCAACGCGATGCGCGCGAGACCAAGGAAAAGAAGAAGCACCATGAGTTCATCGACGCCATCCGGAAGCACCGCACAGAGCTTCAGGAGGCTGGCGCAGCTCAGCGAATGCGTCTGCAGAAGCTTGGGCGCACCATGATCACAACACACCAGAACATCGAGAAGGAGGAGCAGAAGCGCATCGAACGAACAGCCAAACAGCGTCTCCAGGCCCTCAAGTCCAACGACGAAGAGACCTATCTCAAGCTGTTGGGCCAAGCCAAGGACACTCGTATTTCGCACTTGCTCAAACAAACCGATGGCTTCTTGAAGCAGCTTGCCGACTCGGTCAAGGCGCAACAGCGATCTGCAAACAACACATACGAGCCCGAGGTGGAGGAGAGCAGTGATGAAGAGTCTGGCGACGAAGACCGACCTGGCAAGAAGAAGACGGACTATTACGAGATTGCCCATCGTGTGAAGGAGGAAGTCACTGAGCAAGCATCCAACTTGGTCGGAGGTACCCTTAAGGAGTACCAACTCAAGGGACTGCAGTGGATGATATCACTGTACAACAACAACTTGAACGGTATTCTTGCAGACGAAATGGGTCTCGGCAAAACCATTCAGACAATCAGTTTGATTACCTACCTCATCGAGAAGAAGCGACAACCTGGACCTTACCTAGTCATCGTCCCCCTCAGTACCCTCACCAACTGGACCAACGAGTTCGAGAAGTGGGCGCCGAGCGTTAGCAAGATTGTCTACAAGGGTCCTCCCAACTCGCGTAAGCAGTACCAACAGCAGATTCGCTGGGGCCAGTTCCAGGTTCTGCTTACCACATATGAGTTCATTATCAAGGACAGACCGGTTCTTAGTAAGATCAAGTGGGTACACATGATCGTCGACGAGGGTCACCGCATGAAGAACGCTGGTTCGAAACTCAGCATGACCATCACACAGTACTACACGACACGTTACCGTCTCATTCTGACAGGTACACCGTTGCAGAACAACCTGACGGAACTATGGGCCATGCTCAACTTTGTGCTTCCTACTATCTTCAAGTCAGCTACATCGTTTGACGAGTGGTTCAACACGCCCTTTGCCAACACTGGAGGTCAAGACAAGATGGAGCTTACCGAAGAAGAACAACTGCTCGTTATTCGTCGTCTGCACAAGGTCCTCAGGCCGTTCTTACTCCGACGTCTGAAGCGCGATGTCGAAAAGGACCTCCCCGACAAGACGGAACGTGTAATCAAGTGCAACTTCTCCACACTACAGGCCAAGCTGTATAAGCAGCTTGTCACCCACAACCGGTTGATGGTCAGTGACGGCAAAGGCGGAAAGACGGGCATGCGTGGTTTGAGCAACATGCTCATGCAGCTCCGAAAGCTGTGCAACCATCCATTCGTCTTCGAAGAGGTTGAGGATGTCATGAACCCGACCAAGGGTACCAACGATCTTTTGTGGCGTTCAGCTGGTAAATTCGAGCTTCTAGATCGAATCTTGCCCAAGTTCAAGGCTACTGGCCATCGTGTCTTGATGTTCTTCCAGATGACACAGATTATGAACATCATGGAGGACTACTTACGGCTTCGAGGCATGATGTACCTACGATTGGATGGTGCGACCAAGGCAGATGATCGTTCAGACCTGCTCAGGCTGTTCAACGCTCCTGACTCACCGTACTTCTGTTTCCTGCTGTCCACGCGCGCTGGTGGTCTTGGACTCAATCTCCAGACCGCCGACACCGTCATCATCTACGACTCGGATTGGAATCCTCATCAGGATTTGCAGGCCCAGGATCGAGCCCATCGTATCGGTCAGAAGAACGAGGTTCGCATTCTGCGTCTGATCACGTCCAACTCGGTCGAAGAGAAGATTCTTGAGCGAGCCAACTACAAGCTGGACATGGACGGCAAGGTCATTCAAGCTGGTAAATTTGATAACAAGTCCAAGGATGACGAGCGTGACGCCATGTTGCGTATCATGTTGGAGTCTGCTGAAGCGGCGGAGAGTCTCGAACAGGAAGAGATGGACGATGACGACCTGAACCAGATCATGATGCGCCATGATCACGAGCTGATAACGTTCCAGGAGATGGATCGAAAGCGCATAGCTGAAGATCCATACGGTCCTGGTAAGCCCCTCAGTCGTTTGATTGGTGAGAGCGAACTTCCAGACATCTACCTCAACGAAGAAGCACCAATCGTCGATGACAAGGATGATACGCCTGCTGGTCGCGGTGCTCGAGAACGCACTCGTGTCAAGTACGACGATGGTCTTACCGAGGAGCAATGGCTGGAAGCTGTTGACAACGACGAGGACTCTATCGAGGCTGCCATTGCTCGTAAGGAGGCAAAGGTAGCTAAGCGGGGTAGAAACAAGTCTTCTCGGGATGACGAGGCGTCACCAGTGCCGTCACGGGCTAGCTCAGAAGAGCCCATGCCCAAGAAGCGAGGTCGCAAGCCAAAGGCAGAGAAGCGCAAAGCAGACGATGCCTCCCTCGACGCCGACCTAGCACCGCGGAAACGTGGGCGTCCCGCCCCAACCAAGGACATGTTGCAGCCTGATCAACGAGCGTCACTTCAGAAGGTGGTTAACGTCGTCTACGAAGCTCTCAACGATCTCGAGGAGGAATCTGCCGACCCGAATATCCCCAACCGCGGCATCATTGACCCCTTCATCGAGCTGCCAGACAAGTGGGATTACCCAGATTACTACCAACTCATCAAGAACCCCATCTGCATGAAGCAGATTGAGAAGAAGATCAATAAGAAGGAATACCAGTCCGTCAAGCAGTTCCGGCAAGATCTAGGCTTGCTATGCAACAACTGCCGTACATACAACGAGGACACTTCGCTGCTGTTTGCAGATGCCAATCTCATTGAGCAGACTGCGCTCGACAAGCTTAGGGAAGCAACAGCTGAGTTCCCAGAGTGGCAAGACTATGATGATAGCGGCAGTGTGCACGGTGGTGGCCTCAGCACAGCTATGACGAGTGCGGTCGGCACACCGCGGGGTGGAGTTTGAGAAGAAAAGTGTGAGTGCGCCATGCCCTCTTTGGTAGATGCTAGATGGCTTTGTTTTTTGAACTTACCGACTGACTTTGTCTGATTAGATGAGATTGTAACATCAATTCCAGACACGCAGTGGCTCGGTCGATTCTTGATCTTGAGCTGCTTAGTTTGCACATTCGCCCCATGTCTTTTTCTTTTCTTTTCTCTACGCTCTCATCGCTTCCCCCCCGCCGTGTATAGTTTGCGAAGACCTGGATTCGGACGAGGAAGAAGAAGACGGACAAAATAATCTCAGGGACTTTTTCCCTTTCCACTGCGCTACATGTACAACATGGGCGCAGTTTTCTCTTTTCATTGGAGGGGGGAACTTGAAGATGATCTCCGGTACGCTTGATTGAGTAACATGATTCTGGGGTACGGGTTCTTTCTATCTTGCTAGTGGAGTTTTTTTTTAGTTTTAGTTTTTTTTTTTACATGCATGGCTTGGTTGACTAGGGCTTATTCTGTAGCTTAAGCTTGATCTCTAGCTTTTTTTTTCGATCAACAGACAGGGCTGAGTGCTCGTAGGATCTTGATTCAAGGAAGAATGTAATATATGTGCATTCATTGTGCATCGTCTTGTAGTTTGTCTACGTGATGGATGTCTTCTCGCCCATGGCTGCGTTTGGTGACGACTACGATTGCTGTGCATTCCACCTTACACATTCATCAAACTTGAGGCTGGAACCGCCGAAAATGTCCAGTGCGCTTCCGATGGTGAGATCGACCTTGCCGTTACTTAGTTCCTTAACTAGTTCCAGGTCTTCTATTGAGCGACCTCCACCCGCGTAGGTGACGGGTATAGTGCACCACTCTGCTAGCTTTGCGACAAGCTCGTGGTCGATACCTCGCTGCAGGCCTTCAACATCGGCGGCGTGAATGAGGAACTCGCAGCAGTGCGGCTCAAGGAGGGATATCGACTCTATTTCGGATTGGTCAGTTGCAGCCAACAAGCCATTGTCATTGTGGACATGTACCCTTGTTCAACTCAAAGTCTGTGATGGTCTGCCACTTGTTTGTCGCAACGAACCATTTATCGTCCTTCCGTCGGCAGGAGAGGTCAATGACGAGTTTGGTCTTGTCGTTGTTGAGGGCGGCGAGGACGGCGTGGAGATGGTCCATGGAGAAGGTTGAGGAGGGGAAGAGGTAGGATGTTATAATGACCTACTGTGCTTCTCGATTAGCCCTGATGCATAGTTTGAAGGACAGTTATCGTCTGTGTTTGCGCTTGTGAAACCCACCTTGTCCGCACCCCGTTCAATCCACTCTGCAGCATTCTTCTCGGTAATGCCGCCGCCGACTTGCATGCCGCCTTTCCACGCCTCGAGCGCTTCTTGCGCAGCGCGCTCGTTGCCCGGGCCGAGCATTATGACGTGCGCGCCGGTGAGAGCATGGTGTTTGTAGAGGTCGGCATAGAAGGCGGAGGGGTGTTCGGACGTCCAGTTGGTTTTCAGCACGTCAGGTGTTGTGGTGTTGAGTGTGCCGCCGACGATTTGCTTGACGCTGCCAGCGTGCAGGTCAATGCAGGGACGGAATCGCGTCATGGCTAACTTCCGAGCAATGGGCGAGTTTTGTCAGGCCCGGAAGCTGGTGTTGCGGGGGAGGGGTGAAAGACGGAGGTCCGAGTCAGTTTCGACGCTAAGAATTTCCCAGGCTCCAACTTTTTGGCATCGCAATCGCGTCGCAGCTTGACCTCTTCATAGCCACGACTATAGACGCACGCACACACGCACAAGATACAATGGCACCTGCGCTCGGAAAGCGAAAGCGCGTTACGCGCGCAGAACTCGAGCAGCCCTCGCGATCCCCTTCGCCGTCGTCAGGTTCGGACGACGAGTCCGAAGGCGAACATCTCCAGGCGATATTCCGGCGCGCCTTTGAAGCAAAATTCAAGCCTCTGCCTACAGAGCCCAAGAAACCCAGGATCGAGGAAACAATGGTACAAGAAGAAGAAGAAGAAGAAGCAGAGGAGGAAGAGGGGTCAGATTGGTCCGGCATAAGCGACGCTGAAAATGACGTCCAGGTAATCGAATACCACGATCCTCGGCGCGAACTCGACGATGCCGAACGCGCCGCAAAGAAAGCCTTCATGTCCTCCAAACCGCCCAGCTCAGCCTCTACAACCACCACCTCCACCCTGTCAACACGCAAGAGCAAAAAGGAAGACGCCGACGCCGACGGCACCGAAGCCACCAACCTGAAGAACGACCTCGCGCTCCAAAAGCTCCTCCGAGAATCGCACCTCCTCTCCGCCTCCTCCTCGGGCACTTCAACGCCCAGCACCCTCACTGCCACAGGCGTCGACCGCCACAAATCAATGGACCTCCACCTGCAGTCGCTCGGCGCAAAACACTCCGTCTTCACGCAGAAGAAAATGCCAATGGCACAGCGCAAACACATGGTAACCAAGGCGCGAACAACCGAGGAGAAGCGGCGGGCTGAAGCCAGGGAAGCGGGTATTGTGCTAGAGAAGGAGAGTCGGGCGCCAAAGAAGGTAGAGAAGAAGAGGGAGAGGGGGGTTGGTGGTCCCAGTATAGGGAAGTTCAGGGGTGGCACGCTGAGTTTGAGTAAGCAGGATGTTAGGAGTATTACTGGTGGAGGAGGCGGGGGAGCAAAGGGGAAGGGCAAGGGGGGGAAGAAGGGGAAGAGGTGATGATGGAGAGAGCGCGGAGATATACCCAATGCATGTGCTGTTTGATTCTTATGCGGCAGTAATGTATGTGCTGCTCACTCATGTTTTCCCTCGATTCTTGCTTTACATCAAAGGACGATCATATGCGATGGCATCTTGCACGTCTAGATACTTCTACAACGCTTTCTTGACCCCCATCATCTCCTTGCCCATCCTACCACCGAGAAAATTTACGCAATCGCTACGAAACTGCGTAGGAACAACAGAGCAACGATTGTATTGATCTATCAAAAGCATGCATCCAATCATGTGTGTAGTATGCATTTGAAGAAATTTGCGCCATGTTGGGTCATAGTAGACATGTGCTTAGTTGAGCAAATACAAGTTGTCTGGCTGGGCAAACGTGTATCAACCAGTACTGAACGAAGTAGTTTGTCTAACCAGTGGCATGTATTCGGTGCAAGGCGAAGAATGATTTGGCATGCATTCTACTATAACTTTCAATGCTACAAACGTGTTTCGGGCGTAAGCCCATGTAAATGTACATGATTCTCTTGTGTTTGTATGCAACAACATTTACCTAAACAGATACTTCCTTGTTATACTGGTCAGCTGATAAATCCCACTCTGAGAGAGGCATCTCGTGTAGTTGCGCGATTGTGTCGAGGCAGTACCTAGACTTTACGAATAGTAGGTAAGATTCCGTGAATGTAGGAGTGGAAGCTGTCGAGATTGACGATTTATCTTTTCCTACGTATTTTAGGCTGACAGCAATCGTTTATTCGGGCGTAACAATGAAGTCAATCAGCCATGAATGTAATTCAATCACTAGCAATCATGTTCTACGTTGATGCTGTGAGAGCCGACGCTGCCGCGAGTTATCCAGCGTATTCGACTACGAAGTTGCCGTCCGCATTTTGCTACCATAGCTCTTCATTCAAGCTTGAATTCAGGGCTGATATGATTGTAATCGCCTCAAGGCTATCGAAACCAATAACAAAGGCATTTCGCGTGTTTCCGATATGGCTGGTGTACTTAGTGACTCACACCCGCCTTAAAAGACGACGAGTGCAGCTTTTCCACACGTATTTCGCGGCATACTACATGCAGAGAGTTTCATCGAATAACATGCTCAACGTCTTCATAAAAATGCACGAGAAGCGTGCGTAACCTACCGATGACGCGACTCAAGCCTTCCGACTACTCCATCTTCCCAAGGAGCTACGGTTAATGATATACGAGCGTCTACCATGTGAGTCCTCCTTCCAATGACTCAGCCAGCACCACATTGACTTGGTGCCCATGCAAGTGGCTGAAACTACAAGCGCAGTCACAACGCGACATGACATTCTCGAAGACCCGATGCACGGGGTGAAACAAGGACGAGTGGAGCCATTTGCGCCCGCCATCACGCTCGTCACGAAATCTCTAGATGTAGCTTTGCTCCGCACCTATCGCTCTGTGTACGCCGAGGCGAGACCAATCCTGGTGGTAAGGGTGAAGAGGGAGCCGTGGCGGTATATTAAATGTATATGCAGACTGCGCGGGGGTTTTTTTTTGCATCGGCGATTGCATCTTCGGGAGCATACGCGCGGCAGCAAGAAGAGTGCGTCACGAGGGAGTACAGCATGCGCTGGCTACGTTAGATGACACGAAGGCCGAACCGTATAACATACTGCCCTTTTATCTCAACAGGACAAGGGTCAGCCGGGGAGATGCTCGCTTTTCAGTGATGTATCGCCGGCTATTGCGGTGTGCATGCTGGAATGTGGTTGCGGAGACTGCTGGCAATTCGTCTTCACCTGCTGCACGTAGTGTCGGCTTGCGTCTCACTGTGTCATATGAGTGCACGGATGATGATGATGCAGACGCCAGCACATGGAGTGCTGCATGGGCATGGTTGGGGCCATACCTGAGGACCACCGAGGTACAGCAAGCCGTTCTGGTGCTACCTCAGAGCATCAGGGAAGAAAGTGGACGGCGTGCAGAGGGCTGTGAGAGACTTTTGTCCGAGCTTGAGAGGCTTACAGCCGCGTATGCTTCACATCAAGCACAGCGCCCGTACACCGTTCAGTTTCTTGGAGAGAAGGAGTGGGAGAGGGAATGGGTGGCAAGCGATGTAACATGACTCTTGAAAGCGCAACATCAGTTGATGATGTCAAGCCTGAATGTGGCGGGAGGCATGGTTCTGAGTGATGCTTCTCTCTGTTTTGTGTATGAGGGCCTGACTGACATCAGCCATCCGCCTCACTTTTAAGCTTGAAGGGAGGCGAAAAAATTGCCATCTTTATCGCCACTAGGTGTGGACGTAGCCGCGCAGCTGCGACTGCGTGAAGGATACGAATTATCCCAACAAACTCATTGGGGTTCCTTTGGGGAAGGCAAAGCGCAAAGCGAATACGATGCCCGCTGTTCAGAGGATTCGCAGTGTCCCCCCTTTTTCATCTATCAAGATAGGCCTGGCGGCATAGCAGAGATCCGGCAGGCTCAGCTCCCCATTCTCCCAACGCGATCTGGACAGTTTCGTGATGTACAACCTGGCTGCGGGTGCGTAGACGGCCGGGTCGGTCGCGGTCTCGTCGTCGCCCTGGCATGCTGCGGGTGCGGTGGCCGTGTCGCCCACAACCCCACGTCTTAGGTCAAAGCATTTGTCGATTACATCCCACACATGGGCCCAGCATCAGCATCCATTGATTCATTCGATGATACTTCTCTCGCACTGAAACTCGGTTGGTCGGTATATGGCAAGCTACCGAGATCTAGAGGCACGGGTCATCATGCACGATCGACGAAATGCGGAAGCGGAAGCGGGCACCGCTCACCGATGAGCGCCTGGGGGCCGTACCCACAATAGGGCCGACTCGACGGATTCTGATCTATCGTTACGGGCATTGCGCACAGGAGATCTGAGGTTTTCTTCTTGCATCTGAGTGCGCATCGAGGCACTCGGCTGGGGCTGGGGAAGCGGCTGGTAGACGAAGAAGCTGGGTAGACGTAGAAAGGGCCGAGATGGCGCCGGCAATGTCGTTGAGATGCCACCCGGCCACTGACCAACCGCGACTCGACTGGGAACGCCTTGGAGTCTGCAGAGCACCATGTCGAGCTGAAATGCGATTGGCGGGTGGGCAAGCCGGTAACCGGTGGAATGGCACAGTGCACACACAGCTTGGATGCAAATTGCGACGGTCCTATCACACCACTTCCCATGCATCGCAAAGGCGCAGGCACGCAGCAGCTCGCCTATCTAGCTTCACCATGTGCCGCGCATCGCTTTCGGGGAGATCGCAAGTCGCGGTGATTTCAATCATCTTGCACTGCACCGCAATCCTATTCCTACCCAGCGCATCAAGCTCTCTCCGTCATGGCGACAGCCAGGTACACCACTGGACTTGGTATGCTTCCTTTTCGGGCGTTGTGCATCAGATGCTATCGCGGATACAGATAGCCGTACCCTAGATTCTAAGAACAGGGAGGGTCACGTCCTTGCTCAGTGGGGCCATCCTCGAAATACACCTCGCCGACCTCTTTGATACCTGCGGCGCGCGACCAGATATGTCAGTGACTAACGTTTACTGCAGAGCTGGGCGTGATCGGTAACGGTTGAATCCTTATGTCGCAACGAGATGCATCAGGAGGCCTGCAACTTCCACGATACCGCTAGTAACACTGTGAGCGTCAAACCGTCCCTCATCCGCGCGACGCCTGCCACCTCGTCTGCGGGCCATGCCAGAGTATCCGGTTCCCCCCCCCCCTTTTCCACGTGCCGAACCTTTACCTTGCCTTTGGGTTTGCTCGCCAACTTTGAAAAAAAAAATAGGTAGCATAGCCAACTTCATGTCGATGCTTTCGTTATCTGGAACGACACATCACTTCATCGACTCCACTCCAAACACAGAGGAGCCGCTCGCCATCTTGACTTACCCACCATCATCGTTTGCCGTCCCACTGTTGCGGATCGCTCAGGTACATCGGTATCGCGTTTTCAGATCATGCACGTCGTTTCCCTTCGAGTTAGTTCCACTTGCATGATCCCGGAAGCTCATGCGCCTCCCTTGTTGGTGTGACACAAATTCGTCATCCTCAATTTTCACACTGCATGTTATACGTCTTTCCTTCACGCCAAGTTGTCTAGCGTGTAGTCGCGTACTTCAGGGCCATGAACTGAACGCATTATGAAGTATCCTTGATCTTAGTGGCGATATATCGCGTCGGGAATCGATCAAGATGCGGATATGACCCTACCGGACAGGGAAGCTGACTCGGGATACACACCACCTCACGTACTCGATCATGTGGCTTGAAATCTTGCTGGCAATCTTTCTACGCGCGCTATCCACCATGGGGTCCGAGTAAAACCTAAGGGCGTGGTGCCACCGTGTTTGATGATATGCATGATTGGTGATCGTCCGATGCCCTGCCCTGTACAGCAGAGCCTGAAGATCTCCACACCATTGTTACTATATGCGCGTCAACCGAAAGCGTACCGAATCTTCTAGACCAATGTGATGCCATTTCGAAGTTGCAAGTTTTCCGGTCTGGTGATGCGAGGGCGGCGTGTAAGGCGGTATGCGTACGGATAAGCCCGTGTGACAGAGACGCTAAGGTGCAAAGGGACCGAAAGCTAGGGTTCCGACTTGATTGGAGTCGAGATTTATCAGAGTTGATCGATATAACAAGACTATGACGGCACAGGGGAGATGGAAAAGTAGTAGAAAGACGAAAAGCTCTCAGGCAGATGTTGGATTTCCTTAGGAGAATATCTGTAGCACTTTCCACGTGTTGTACCACATTGCGGGCCGCTGTAAAGCAAAGTGGCCCGGTTCAGGGCCGGCGGCTTGCAAAAATATGTCTGCGGAACAATGGCTTGCCAGTCTAGCTTGGACAAGTCACACATCTTGTAAACCCTCGACGGGTAGCGTTGGTAGTTGCAGCGGCATCTTTGGTTGACACTGGCGTGTACGGCACTCTCCTAGTGCTTTGAAGATGATTGTTATTGACCAGGACGCTTGGGTCGCTTGGGTGAAAGATGAAGTAGTTCCAGAGGGTATGCATTGAATACCCATAATTGTGTCATAGGTCAGCCCATTGGGCAACACAGCCGGATATGAGCCTATTGTCTTCCGTTGGCTGGGCGAAGCAGCATTTCGCCAGCAGCTTCAATGCCGATCATGTTCGGACAGTGTTCCCTCACTGAGCGTGACGCCACCCAAAACTGGCAGGATACCTGGATGACCAAAGTGCAAAGCCCTATCTATTCGTATCAATATCTCTAACAGCCTGGCCATAGGGTCATTCCATCCAAAGAGGGTCGCAGTGGCGAGGCGTCGGTGCGAGGCACTCCCCTGCATAATCTGTCCGGTGAGAAGGAATCTGCAATGTAACTTGCAGATGGAACATCCCTGAGATTCAAGATTGAGCAGCAGAATGTTGGGTCGTCGCGGTGTGCAAGAGGCCAGCAATCCTGCTGTTAACCCGCATGACGCTGGACAGACAACTTCAAGAAGCGGTGACTTTGCATGTCTGTATTGGGTCTTGGCTATCGCTGTTACCCATACAGACGATACGGTGAAGACGTGCGTGCTCTAGGTGATTTGGAGGCGTCTCAGGGGGGTAACGTGAATAGATGCACCTTCTCATGTATGTTGAACGCGATCTGATGGAGGGGGCAGGGTACATGGTTGATGACGCCCACCAGCGACCCCGGGGAAGCTCTCGGGCCTATCCGTTTGGACACTGACATCGCGGCCGGCCTGTCTGTCTAACCAAGGAGGGTCTGACAGGACGAACTGTGCGTCCTGACCTTGCGGGCGGAAGATCTGTGCGCTGTCGAGAGATGGCACTAGCAGCATGACATGCATGCGGAGGAGCTAGTACAAGGTTTTGAGCGACCCGCCGGACGGTGAATGCACCTCGTGCAAGACCGGTCCGAGGAACGGAGTAGGGCTAAGTGGTGATCGCAGGTCACATTCGCCCGAGCATGGGCCGCGGCTTGCCGCCGCTGGTTCCGCGCACCGCCGCCGCTGTTGCCGGCCGCTTTAGCGGGCACTGACCGCCCATCATTGAAACATCGATTCCGCCATGCAGAAGGCTGGATGTGAATGGTCCACGAGCCGAGAGCGTGCGCTGCCTCAGCTGACCATCTCTGATTGGTCGTCAGACCGAAACCATTTTCCTATTGGCTGTATAGGCACACGTCGTAACTCTCTGGGACTGAGCTTGCTCTTGCAGTCCTTGGAGGTGCCATGCGTTGTCAGTATACAAGGACGCAGCTGATGGTCCTCTCCAACGTGTCACTCAATCGACTTGATCAATCGTCACCTGCTCCAGAACGTCAGGAAGCGAGATGAAATACATATCACGATGGTGTCCAGCATATGTTTGGGGCTACTGCAGGTCCACCATTCGGGAAGATGAATCTCCCAAGCAGTCAAGCCACTCACCCTCCATCATCAGACTTGCACAGGATCGGACCAAGTAGGGAGATTGAATCCCTGTGCCAGGTTTGATCGTAGCCATACACCGAGACCATGGCAAGTCCTCGCTTATCGGGGCACGGAAAGGGTCTCTGAGAATCCATCAAGGGACAGCATAGAGGGTGTGGACAGATTCATCCCAGATCCATGTCAAGGGGCTTGCCACTCCCCAGGCGCGTCTCAACACTGAATCCTGAGGCTGAGCGTGAGGAGCAGCCCCGCGAAAGAGGTTGGAAATATGCCATGGTTCGAATGAAGGATCAGTTCTGCATAGCTATCCCTCACAGGTAGTATCAACGACAGTGATGAGTTCGACTAGACGTCGTACATATGCTTCGAGTCCTCCGTCTTGCGCTGTGGTGGAACACTGAGGCTACAACGGGCATGATGTCGGCACTTCGGGGTCCGGTACTTGGCCATACTCTTGTTTGATATCTAGGTCAATGCTATGGTGAGCTGGCCCTACGGTTGCTTGGATTCGTGTGAACATTAACCCGGCATCCCCAGTAGTCGCAGGGGATCGACGGCCAATCGCGCTACATCTATCTTGGTCTCTTGGAAAGCTTTGTGCTCGTGAACCTTACAAGCGCACCTTTCCAAGTTAAACTCCAACCAAGGCGTTTCGATGGAAGGGATGTGGGTTTCTGGTACTAGGGACCGTTGGCGGCAACTCGAATGGCGCATTGGCGATGGTGCACATAGCGAGCATGCGCTGTTAATAGTGTCGCCCTAGAGAACTTCGGCGAAGATAACGCCACGGGTGATGTGAGTGCCCAGGTGGACCCCAGAGGTGGCGGGTTGCAATAGGTTTGATCGCCCGCGGCACCCTAGGCGTCGAGCGCGGACGGACACCTGGGTTAGGTCCTCAACGTGGTCAGGACACAAATGGAAGGGTGTATGAGAAAGATACGCATCGTCAACTGAACCGGGAAGCTGGCAGAGTTCCGGCCGGCTACGCAAGTGGGATGGACATCTTGTTTCAAGTCCACCGTCACGTTGTGAGTGAAGGATTAAAGTTAGCGCTCTCACACATGAGCAGCGGCCTCTCCGTAGCCGTCTCCTGCGGAAACTCTGTCCCAGCTGCACCAATCTCCAAAACACCGACCAGCGCGTTGAGCGCAGCGGTATTGCGCAATCGGTGCCTTCAGCTCCCGCCATAATGGTGCTGCACACCAAGCACTTGCAATGAGCGCTGAGGTGGGGCGGAAAGCTCGTCCACTCCCCCGATGACAGTCGGGGGTTCCCATACAAGCTAGAGTACGTCAGGAAAGTTACAGCCAGTGCTGCGTCCGGGCGGCGCCTCGAATTACCTAAGGCACCTAGCAGGTGAGGCGCCCAATTCGCGGGTGTACTCTAATTAGCTTGTCCAAATCCTTCCATGATTGGCGAGGGGGGTTCGTCTGCGGTCCCGTCAACGCCCCGGGAAGAAGCGTCGTCCGCCACGCCGCCGTCGATAATCGGATACAATAGCGCGTATCTGCATCCACGTGTGTTTGTACGGAAAACCGTGGGCCGCGCCTGACACCACGCTGCCACACCGAGAGGGGGCAAGCCACGATAAGCCCGCAGGCGATGATCCTCACCAGGATTCTGACATGGTCTCGCAATTTTCCGCCGCTTGTCCAAGAGGCCCGGCATGCACACCACCACCGTAGTATCAGGCAGAGCCTCCATTTGCGACTCACTGCCATACCAAACACATCTTATCTGGTTTCTCGTGGAAGCAACCAATATCGTTGGGCCCCATTTGCTGCGTATAATAGCCCAACATTGGCTCCAGTGGCTAGGTGCAACGAGCCATTACGGCCATCAATGTTTCGCCCAATGAAGTGTGGCTTAGTCGACCTCAGTTGAGGGACGACCCCCACACTGCACATGAGACGGCGACGCCTGGCGTCCGTTCACACCTGGGACCTTACCCCGGTTCTGCATCCTAGTCGGATGCCGTGCCCCGTACCCCCCCTCACCCCCTGCTGGCCAGCTCTGCACTAAAACCACCACCCATCTTTTCTTGGCTGCATGCGAGGGCAATGTTCCTTGCAACTCCTGCTGCAAGCATGTCCGCTCCAGTCCCTAGACGATTCGGGCTCCACAGCAATGGCCACCCTTGCTTCGCGGGATGCTCAAGATGGTAGTGTATCGGGTTGGCCCATCCATATGTAAAGCCCAAACGCTCCCTCAACCCCGACCAGATAGATCGAGTACATCTACAATATCATCACGTCATCCAGTCTTCCATCTTTACAATACTGTATCTCGCAGTATTGATAGCCTCTATTCCCAGCACATCTCGGCTCAAGCCGCACTCACTCTTGACCCTCACAAGTCAAACTCATCCGTCACGCCTGTTGGATATACCAACAGTACCCCATTGCTCATCCCTTGGCATTGGCTCCCTTATCTAGCATGGCCACTGTTGTTGCTTCTCATCACTCTGGTATCTGGGAAGAGCGTCGCGAGCCATCCTACCCAATGAACAACATGCATCACTCCAACATGATCCCTCAGTACGACACTTCACGATCAGCTACGAGCGCTCCAGTCTCGCGCGGCTATGAACAACCTACCTCATCGCATATGGATATGGGCATGCCTCTCTACTCAGCCAACGGCCTTGCTACAACAGTACCGTACCAGTCGGGGGCATTTGCATACGACCCCACGTCGGGAAATCCCTACAACATGCAACAACCGTCATACTACGCACCAAACATTCCACATCCCGTGTCTTACGCTCCCTCCGCGGACATCCAGCAGCTACCTACCGTACGAGATGGACGAAACCTCTTCAACCCAATGGTCAAGTCGGAGAGCACTTCACCACTCCAGTCAAACCCAATGTACAACAACAACAACAACAACAACAGCAACACATCCTACCCAGCCGAGTGTAAACGGTCAAATTCCGAGCCAACAGAAGGCACTGCTACCAACTTCGCTACCGATGTAGACACCTTGATGAGGGCCATCCAAGCAAAGCAGACTACCACCCCCGAAGCACCGGAGCCATCTAAGGTACGTGAATCGGCTGAGAATCATTTATATCTCCAGTCTAACTCCAGCACAGGAAGAGGCAGTCAAGACCTCTCAGAAGCCACGAAAGCGCTACCAGTGTACCATACCCAACTGCAACAAGAGCTTCTACCAGAAGACTCACTTAGAAATCCATATCCGCGCTCACACGGGCGCTAAGCCTTTCGTAAGGCTACCTACATGCCGTTATACGCGAGCGACTCTGACCATCACTCTAGAACTGCAAGGCCCCAGGTTGCGGACAGTCCTTCTCCCAGCTGGGCAACCTCAAGACCCACGAGCGACGCCATACTGGAGAACGCCCCTACAGCTGTGATATTTGTGGAAAGACATTTGCTCAACGCGGCAATGTCCGGGCACACAAGATCGTCCACCAGCAGATCAAGCCATTCACCTGCAAGCTTGACGATTGCGGCAAGCAGTTCACTCAGCTCGGTAACCTTAAGGTATGTAGTTGCCACACAAATTTTACTCGGGCCTCGTCACTAACGGGATGTAGTCACATCAGAACAAGTTCCACGCTGCCACCCTAAGATACCTCACAACCAAGTTCGCCACCATCAGTATGGGAGACTGGGTTTCCAAGGAAGACAAAGAGCTCTGGGAATACTTCGCCTCGCTTTACAAGAACTCCAACAAGGGAATCAAGGGCCGTGGCAAAGACCGACGCATTTCCGCGATGTCGTCGTCGGCCTCGTCGTTTTCATCCTCCTACTCGGCCATGCCCATGGCGTCCATGTCACGAAGTTACGCGGGGTCTTTCCATCAACACGGCAGCGAGCGCAGCAGCCGAAGCTCTTCCATGTCATCAGACAACATACAGCGTGTGGACAGCGGATACGACTTCAACGTTCCCATGCCTACTGGATTTCACCAGCCCCAAGGCAACGGATACGACGACATGGTGTTCCCCGAGCGCAAGCTTTACTAAGGCTTCATTTTTGGATCATCACCATCTTTCGGCAAAATTTGGGTGGATTCTGGCAAGACTCTAGGAGTTCTGGGAAATCGGCGCAGATTCAAAGTGGGCATTGGAGTGGTTACGGGTGTCCAGTACCCAAGCTAGCGCAGCGAAGGGCACTGCCTTCTTTTTTTTTCGTCTTGGTCTTTAGACATCGGCTTCATGGCATCGCAACGCGGTAACTGTAATGTTTGGAACGCATCATTTGTTTTCTTCGTGCGGTCAACGCAAAAACATCATGTACGCTCACGACACGACGAGCACAAGCATTTCCTTTCTACAATCGCGCTCATGTGCACAGCATTGTACCAACAGCATCATAGTTAGAACAAGAATCAACAAGAAATCATACAAAACACTTGATAGTCATGTCCCTCCGCAACGCACCCAAGTCACGAGATGTCGGTCCAGATGCTCTGTCGTGCAAAGTCACTCACCGCCTGATGGCGTGTAGTAAGCTAAAGCATGCGGGTGCAGTTGCGTATGTCTGCTGCAAGAGAATCCTTCAACACCGCAGCGGCTTTCCAGTCGCCACACACCACATCATTCGAGGGCATATGCACCTGAAATCTCGACATGTGGAAGCGAGATGCGCCCGTCGATCAGACTACGGTAGCGTCGTGTCGTAGGCTGAGTTTGATTGTAGTGGGGATTAGTGTACTTTGGCGTAAAAACCGAGATGCAAACGTGGATTGAGCGAACTACGGCTATTTGCCGCAAGGAACTATGCGCTATCGTCGGTGAGTGGATTCCAGCCATGCGCCGCTCCGCGACTACACCAGGCCGCGAAGCCGAGAGCCACATGGTGGGCCTACTACTGTCTGACAGGCCGAGCAAAGCGCCTAAACTCGCAAAGCTTCCTCGGACGACCTCACAAATCCACCAGCGGCTGCAGCCATCCGGCCCACCGTCTTCACCACGACCGTAATATCGAGCCTCCTGAGGCTGATAGGGCGCAAAGAGTCCTTTGCAGAACGTTTCCGCACACTGTGTCGGTGAGATGTCGCACCCATTGGACGGGCAGAGAGACGCGCATCCCGCGTTCCCGGCGCAGCCAGATCTCAGACCAGGTTCCCCGAACTCATGCATGCAAGCGCGCAAAAGAGGCATGTAAGACCGTATCGCTAAGGGGCCAATAGCTAAATCTCACTTTGTGCGCCAGGTTCCTAGGCGGCGCCTTCGCTCGCGGTGAACAAAGCCAGACGACAGTTTCGCCATGTCGAGAACAGCCCGGGTACGTCACGTCGCCGTCTTACATGGGCTCATGACGTCGAACACGATGCGATGAAGCGAGGGATGAGAAAAGCCTCACTTTTAGTTGATGCCCTACATCTATCCGCAAGTGACGGAACGCTTCACGCTTGACGCTTGACACTTTACCCAGCTGTGGAGACGATCTGCATGCTGCCAACCGTCGATCTCTTTGTCCGCGCAGGTCCAGAGCTTCCAGGTGTTATGACGTCTGCTTCACACCAATGCTCCGAGTCATCAAAGGCTTGCATTTTGCATTGGTAACAGGAAAGATTAGTCGGATATGGCAAAGCACTTGATTGAAGGTGCTTTGCTCATGTGGAATGGATAGCGTGGGAGTTTCGATCCGCCGTGGGGTCGCAAGGCGATTTGGAGGGTCCTTATCGCCCAAGTCCACGCCCAGGGATACCGAGGCATGGTGCTTCGTGGTACCAGCCTGCCCGATTATTTCCGGCGGATTCAGAAACCTCGCAATGTCATGGAACATGCACCGAAATACCTCTTTCAGATGGCGAATCGAAGCACCATCATGTTGGTTCTATCTGCGTAGCGTGGGGAGTCGACACACAGTTGGTCAACGTCTGGACATTCCGGCAGGCCCATGCTCATCTCCCGCAGTGTCATCGCTAGCGCCCTATTCGCTGCTTCTTCATGCCCAACCCCAAACCTCTCGCTCTCGCCGGTCTTGCAACGTCCTCGTTGGCACACGTGGAGCAGTTCACGCGCGCACCGTCTCACTTGCCTCGTCATTATCTCCCGAATTCTCTGTCGCCCTGAACTCCGCAGCGGGCCGCTGTCACAACTGGCCGCAAAGGTCACGGACAGAGCCTAATGCCGTCTCGGCCGCCGTAAATCAGGAACATCCGCCCACAGACTCCCGTTGCTCTCGTCAAGATGCTGGTCCTCAGCTCGCGCACCCCTGATAACTCGGTTGAAATCCCCCGCGCTCGGCCTACCGATTCGTCGGGCTCGCATTTTTGCCATGTACCTGGTCCACCCGACGACGCTCCCTCGGGTGAGTGCTATCGACCCTGACTACCTATGGGAAAGCGCATGTCTTACTCGCCAGCGGCTCCATTTTCAAGTCCAGGTAATTGAGTCGTGTCTGCCACGGGTGGACGGGGAAAGAGAATGGGTTGGCGAAGACGAATGCGAACGAAGGTGGGTCGTGTAGATCTCCGCCTTGCTGCGCAAACTTCTCAAGTGTCAACGCTTGGAAAACGGCTTAGCTGGGGGCCAGTACTGCGCTCAATGGAGACCTTGTAGCGAACAGCGTGATGAGTGGCTGTTGATGGCTCATAGCCTACGCGCTTCACCAACCACAGGGTACGCACTGAAAAGAGCAGAATTGTGGGCCCAGTCATCTTGGAAGTCTCCGCGGCGTTGAACACATTCATCACTATACTTTCCGATCCTAGCGCCTCCCCCAGGCCCTACCCACCCATTTCTTCCTTCGAGTTCTGTTTAGATATTGCATATGCAATGCTCGTACCCGTTTGCACACACACATGACTCTGCATCTCCACTTTCGCGCTGCGAACCTCTGGTGTGAAACACAGGTCAAAGTTACACGGCATAAATCTCGTCGCTAGCCTGGGCTGTCTCTTGCCTTGGAACGAATCGCAGATTCCTCCTGCAATATTGTTCTGCGGTGCTCCTCGGAGAATTTAACGGACAATGCAGGGCTTGTATGGCGCCGGAATACCTCATCTGCATACTCGTTGCAGTCGCCAAACTCTAAACGCAGAGCCATCGAAGCATGTAGAAGGAAGACCGTGTTGTGGAGCATTGTTCTCACGGTGAGTGGGCGACACAAAGACTGTGATTTGATCATCACTTCGTATATCCTGCCACAGACTGCCTCGGTACGTACCTCACTCCAATGTCCAATGCATGTCTTACTCTGACAGTCAGACAGCCTCCACATGTATCCTGTCAATTTTTGCTATTTAAGCGACACCCGTACCGCACATGCGAAGCTGGTGTGACGCCTTCTCCTTCTTCGGCTGAGCGATATCCTGTTCGAGAACGACATACATTCGTGCTACTGCTTCATCCAGCCTACTGGGCTCACATATCTAGCTCGCTAAGCTGTTTCATCTGAATGTCAATATGAGGCTCATTAGGTTATGGATGCCAATCTACCCTGCACTCATTCCCTTTCTTCACCGTTACACAGTCGCATAGGCGCTTCGATCCTGACTCTCGGCTCTCCAAACTTTGATTCGAAATTTTGGCTTCGGAAATGTCCATCTACATGCAACTGCTCCTGCATTGTGGATTGGTAGGATACCGCCACCTTTTGCTGCCATTCATCCCGAGTCTTCGGCATACCGAACCCATTCTCGTATGGTCTTACCCTTCCGTCTATTGCCATCTCATTCCTGAAACACCTTTTGTCCAATACCTCTGTAGCCAGAGCCGCCTCCCAAAAATCCACCCCTGTTCGCCTGCAAGCCGCCCTTTGTCTACTAAAAACTGGCGCGGTTGTACAGCGCTTGCTATTTGACCCTTGTTGGGCTATTCGAGTACTCACAAAGTAGGGGAATATCGGGAGCCGGGGCGCCCTGTATACAAATGGGAAGGGCTGCATGCACCCGCAATAACTTTCCGAACCAGTCTCCTTTTTCTAGGCAATGGGCTTTCAGGGAATAGAGGGGGCCAGGGCGTGGTGTCACTTTGGGCGAAGCGTGCAGGTGATGCAGGAAGCTGTTCGGGACGACCCTCTGGCAGGCTACGTGCAGAGCCGTGGCACAGAAACGATAAACAAAAAGGGGCAGAAGCGGAATAGGAGTTGGCGAGAATGTGAGTTCTGCGTGGGGTGGATGCGACTGTGAGTTTGATATCGACGATGGAGATGACCGGACTAGCGCAAACCATGGCGGAGCAGCCACCAGCCACAGCCACCTCACCTGATCTGGGCGCGTTTGCTTCCGTTTGCGATGACTCTGGATGTGGTCGCGATACGTTTCAGTGTACTGCTATCGACTTCCAGTGTCGATTGTTGTCACCCCTGGGCTTACTACCCAGATGCGGCTCTAGCAACTAACATCGCAATATCTCTCTTAGCCCTTTGAAGATTGCTTCAGGCAGACCAGATGCCGGCTGCACGACAACCTCAACTCTATCTGCCCATTACAAACTTTTTACGCGCCATGCATGTGTCACTGTCCAGGTCAAGGAACATTTCCGAGCATGTGCTTCATCTCGTCTTGCCACACTCAATACCCAAAGTCTCGGTTATCGATATTCTCCGTTTCTGAATTGCTTTTTCAAAATATGCGCATAAGCTGTGGGAGGGTCGACTTCGCTACAGTATTGTCACGAACACCGTTACGTTACAGCACAGAGTACGGTTTCCGAATCACTGTATTGCCCTGCAGCACTCTACATGTGTTTCAACTGCCCATATACGTGTCTTTACATGCTGTTCTGTGCAACCAGTGTATCGCACACGTGTCTGCCAACACCGTCAAACAGGTGCACTGCCCGATCATCATCGCTCAAGAGTACATACAGCATACTTTGCACCTCACGAGACCTCACTGTACATGTTACCAATGTCATGCCAGATGAGTTGTCCACCTCTGGGTACCCAAGACAAGCTACACCTCCGAGTTACGCGCACAGGGGTAAACACACACCCGTCCTACTACTCCTAAAGAGAGTTCGAGGCCACCAGTGGCAAACAAGCGCACCAAAATCGTGCATACCAGAAATACATGGCAAAGCATGACTGGCAGCACTAAGCATCCATGGACCCAAGTTCCATACACACAAGGCTCCGCGGACGTTTAGCCACTAACGTTCTATAGACCGTAATAGATCACATCAGTGGGTGCGAATGCTAGAGTAAGTGCTGTAGGTATGTTCCGCGGGTAAGCGGCTGCGGGGGGAGTGTTGCGATGATGACACCCTGCATACACGATGGCATGCAGTAGCTGAGCATGTAACAGCGGGTGAGAATCCACGCGAAGTACAAGGTTTACCAGGGGGAGGGGGGAGTGGGGAGGGGGCAAGTCTTTAGTCGCCATTGCATCTACTGCATATCACATTTGATCCTCCATAAAAATATACTCCAACAAGTCAAGACGAGCGGAGTCTTCACCGGATCATCAAGACGACGTTTTCTGTCAGAAAACCATCACGCCCAATCCCTAATCCCTCCCCTCTCTATTTTCCTCTCTCCGCACCCTTGTTTAAACTTTCAGCTAACATACACACTACAGATGACCCTGACCCAGGAAATCCTTCAAAGATATGGGAACCTTTGTAACTAAAAATCCTGCCGAACAAGCCGATTATAGTCGACTTTTCCGCTCATCGGCGTCGCCGATAGGCATACGGGACAAAAGATTGACACTGATTGATAGCGCTGCGAATCGCGCCCGTTCTTCACCATCGCTACGTTCTTCGTCTCACTTCTGACCAATAGAATTGCTTACTACCAATATATACCCATGGTACCAAGCACCCTGGTGTCGGCGGTAGTCCAGAGTTTGTAGGAAGCAAGCAAGCGCAATCTCCGATATAGAGAACAAGACAAGGAAAAAAACGAGAAGAAGCTAACAACAATCCTCGACTATCAACTGCTAAACAACGGATGCATTACCCATACCAATGCCTTCGCTTAGTAGTAGCCCCGTCTGCTACTGCGCTGATGTTTGAAACCTTATCTACGAACCCGGGTCAACGGCTCGACAAAACAGTCCAGTGAGTTTAACACAGGTACTTGACTTTGACCGGAACGCACGGTGGTACATCGGTGAAGGCGTCGTCGTTGTAGATCGGTCGGTGCATCAAAACAGCGAGAACGCCGTGTGGTACAGTTGTACCTAGCAAGTTCACAAGCTCGCGCCCTGGTTGTCCATCTAGCGGTGAGTTAAAGTAGAAAGACGTGCGATCCTTCAGAGATGCCTGCGCGGCGAATGAAGAGGGGAGGGAGGCGCTAGGCTTCGTTGAGGTAATGGTGGTGTGGAGACCGCGTCCATGTTTGCTTTTCCCCCTCATCTTCGGTTTCTCACCATTGAGGGAAGAGCGCTGAGAGGGAGAACATCAAGAGAGAGAGAGAGAGAGAGAAAGAGAGAAATGAGCAGGTTCGCTAATCAGCTGAATAGACTTTTATTAGATTTTTGTTTCAGATGAGAACACCTGCACGCGAGCGTCGATCTCCTTTTTTTTGTTCTCTGCTCCTTTGCTTCTTTCTTTCTAGAGCGTGGAAGGTGGCGGGACGAGAAAAGACAACAACAACAGCAGGAGTACCGGACCAGGTATCCGACTATCGACTACCATTATTCTCTCCCCTGATCATTTCTGCAATTTCCCTCCCAATCGCCATCCAGTTTTTTTCACCAACTCACCGCTGCTATGCAATCTGTCGCATCGAACCAAACATGATTGCTGGATGCGCATTGTTGAGACATGCCGACTGCGGAGTCTGGGGGCAAAACGGCGGTGTATACATGCCCTGCAAACCGTCCCAATGGACGGTCGAAGTTTTCTGTTGTCTGGGGTTCTGGCATGTTCTGTGTTGCATGTTTTGCTGCTTTACCGAAACGTATATGCAGGCCTCATCGGTAAACATCCTGCTAGGCTAGTTGATTAGCTGCCTACCTGCAAAGCCCTACACGACTGTTTTTTTTCATACAGGGACCACGGTCGATAAGGGGGGGGAGGGGGCTTTTTTGATGATGGAGCTTTCCGTGATGGAGATATGGCTGGATTAGTTGATGCAGGTATCGCGAGGTTTGTTTTTGCTGTGATGTGCAAGTGATACGCAGCGCGTGCTGCAAGATGTTGTGGCAGACATGATGCGCGACATCCCGCGTGAGCTGCGAAGGATTGGCGGTAAGGCGAGCGGGCGGGTAGATCGTTTGAGTGAAGCGAAGGGCACGAGTGGCTGTTCTTCGCGAGGTTTTGATGCTGGGTTGATTGATGAAGAGTCGGCTTAAGCGGTTTTACAGTGGGTGACTTGAATGATAGAGTGGTGAATGCAAAATGCAGAAGAGAGGACGATACAAGGGCCATGTCCAATGTTGTATGTTTCATTCCCTGGCATTGTAATACGGTGAGTGAGTAAGTGTACAGATTTCAAAGGAGTTATATTAAAGTTTGGCCTGCTGAGACGACTCTTCTTCTTCTTCTCCTATAGTATCCCAATATGCATGCCTAGGAAGTAAGAAAAACATGCTTCCGATATACATGTCGAGATGCCATTTGATAAGCGCTTGAAGACCGATGGACATGGCGAGTGATAACTACAAATGCAGTCACTGTAGAACTCGGACACATGTTCAAAGCCACTTGATAAGCCCATAGGATAGTATCAGGAGCAAGTACACTAATGCGAAACGTGATGCAGTAAGAGCAAGCTCATAACGCGAGTTGACCCGTTTGAGAACCATCACATCACCAACAATATCCAAACTGATCCCTCAATTGATTTCTGCAGTAAAGCAAGATGACCAAGTGTATAAACTCGCTCAATTCCATTATTCATAATACTATTGCTAGTAAAAATCTTCCTTCTAAAAAACGCCCTTGCACCTGGAAACACCAACGACCCCAAGATAGATGAAGCAAAGAAAAAGAAAAAAGAACACCGCTTTTTGGAACAGAAAGGGTACCAGCCCCTCGCCGCCGTTATATGCACACACACACATTCACTGACACAAGCATCCCATTAAATCGCTTCTTCCTCAGCAACCATGCCTGCAGCACCACAGTACGGGCCCCAAACATCGCCGACGCGGAATCCCAACGGAAAAGGATCCTCCTCATCGACGACCACCTGTCTGTAGCCCGTAATCCAGGCGCGACCCCTGACACGGGGCAAGACGGCGTCGTAGTTGCCGACTTTGGTGGTACCCGTGATGCTGCACTGAAACTCCGTGCCAATGATACTCTTGTGAGTAAACGGTTCCGCGACAGCAAGTTGACCGCGCGCGTGCAAGATGGCCATCCTCGCCGAAGTGCCAGTACCGCAGGGACTTCTATCGAAGCGGCCAGGGGAAATGACAACGGTGTTGCGAGCCTGCGTCATCCTGCCGAGTTTTGGGTCCATCTTGGAGGTAGGTGCTTCGGTGAATTGCAGACTGTCTACGCCCCTGATGCCCTCGTTGTCGGGGTGTACGGGCTCGTAGAGTTCCTGGACAGCCCTTTGAATTGCACTGCCGATGCGGATCAGCTCTGAGCCGTGCTCGTGCGTGATAGCGAGGCCGACGGATTCTGCGGAGACGACGGCGTAGTTCATGCCTCCCCATGCGACATCGACTTTTACTTCGCCGACGCCGGGGACTTGGACGGGGAGATCAAGTTCATACACAAAGGCAGGAACGTTGTCGAATTCGACGCTTCTGCACTTGCCGCCCTCGCACCTTGCTCTTACTCGTACGATTCCCGCTGCGGTGTCCAGCACAACTCGCGTCTCAGGCTCTTTCATTGGAATACGGCCTGTTTCTAGCAGGACGGTGGTGACGCAGATGGTGTTGCTGCCGCTCATAGTGGCGTACTCGTCGCTCTCGAGCGTGAGGAAGCCGGCGTCGGCTTCCGGGTGGCAGGGTGATAGGAGCAGGTTCATGCATTGCGAGACGCGACCGCGCGGTTCTTGCATAAGGAGTTGGCGGTAGTTGTCTGCGTTGCGTTCAAAGTGGACCAGCTTTTCGTACATGGTACGACAATGCAGAGGGTCCGCAATTCCGCTGATTATAACATCGCCAATTTCTCCTTCGGCGTGCACCGACACGATGGAAATCGGGGGTTGCGGCTTGGATAGCATTGTTGGTGGTAGGTAGTGGTGGTGTTGGTAGGTATCGAATTGGAACGGCTCGATAGTAGCCGTGAAAGAAGAAGAAGAAGAAGAAGAAGAAGAAGAAGAAGAAGAAGAAGAAGAAGAAG
>QGDG01000123.1:0-65244 GCA_003268315.1 Stemphylium lycopersici
GCTTTAGTAGCCCTTTCGGCTCGGCCGCCGGGCGTAAATAAATTGTGTGTGTGTAGTACCAGCGAAACATAGAGTTAATTGCTTCCGAAATCTCTGCGCTACTGTCCTTGTTGATGCAGCACGTGTCGATCCAGATGTATTGAAAGCCGTCCTTCGCAGCCTGCTTCGCGCAGAAGGTAAGCTTGTGACAACCACTTTTCTCTTTGCCTGTGCCAGAAAGCACGTCCTGGTAGATAACTTCCTCATTATTTGGACCTCAGGTATGCGAGAGAATGGCATAGGGCGGAATATTGTTGCCTTGAAACTCGACAAGGCCGAAGCTACCGCCACCCTTGAGCTGCAAAAGACGCATAGAGAAGGCACAGTTTGCGTAGCGTGAGCGGCAAAAAAGTACATATGAGCGTTGGGATGTGGCGTTTGAGTGGAGATGTCAGAGACGTTCACCATCGATGACTGCGTAAGTGATAGAACGTAGTGTGGGTGAACAGACTGAGGATCGTAGCTAGTGTAGCGCGGAGGTTTATCAAGTTAGCCTGCTTTGGCCCGGCTTGTGTTCGCAGGCGTCTTACAGCCCCACAACAAGGACAAATAAATGCCCAACACTGCTACCGTTAACGGGAACATTGGTCCACCTGTATCGACTACGGGGTTCCCATGAACGTCCGCACTGGATGGCATTGCGAAGAGACATGAGTTAAGGGTCATTATCGGCAACAGGACGGCATGCAGCCTTGAATAGCGTTGTACCTTACCATGCGTGTGTACTACCAGATCTCTGCGCTAACATACCCTACCAAGCGCTCACGACCATCGAGGGCCCAAGATCCTCATCACCCCAAAGATCAAACTGAAGCGCTTCTCCACCACCCCAATGACTGCAGTGCTCATACAAAGAGCCATTCGTTGTATGACCGTACCACGGCTGTATCCCCAAGGTATGCAGAGCCTTCCCACCTCTGTACGTGCGTGCAACGACAGCATTCTTCTAGTGGCACGCACTCCGCTTACCGAAGCGTACACTAGGACCTTGGTACTCTGTACCATGTCAGTCTGTGTCTCCTGCCATGCCCACTGTGTGAGACCGGCCCGCCCTATCCTACAGACGCCTCTCAATTCCTTGTATTCCCTTTCAACGAGCTGAAGCGACATGCAGCTATTGCCTAATATACGTACCGGTCGCGATGTGCTCGAGAGCATGAGGCGGTAGGTCAGACGTGGGATCATTGGCGGGTCTGCGGAGCTTTAGAGCCGCGCGATGGTTTATTCCTATGACGTGCAAGCTTTTGCGTTAGCTATGGTCGTGCATTACACTGCACCTAGAAGCTGTATAATGGCTGTATCGGAAGCTGATTGCGGTTTCCATGCTGGGTGTGTTCATTGACACGAACTACACGCCAGGGCTTTCAAACCTAAATTAGTCCAGCTCCTGACCTCGGCCGCTTTTCGGATATCCTGGAGCGCTTGGCAAAAGCGTCGCACGGCCACCTAGCCACAGGAGCCAGCGTTGAGGACACGCACGGACTACAAAAAGGCTCACATCTTTTGTGACCCGTGCACAAGAGAGGCGTTTGTTCTAGGACTAATTACGCCATTGTGCGGGGCACTGACCCCAGCGTCCGTTCCGCTTACCCCACACTGCTGACACCCACGAGCGCGACTCATGATGTCGGCGCAGAGCGTTGCGCAGTTGACAAAGTCTAGGTCGCCACCTGGCGATACGAAGCATGAAGGTGTTGGGGGGACTGCTACGCTCCCGAAATCGGGAAACCCAGCGTTCTGAACACTCTCGTTTACCCATAGCACATGCGACATTTGTACCATGTCTCACGTAGGAGATAGTCCTTGTGGTGTTACTGCAGAGCTTCTTTATATCTAACAAGCTTATGTTCCCGTTGTGGGCTGAGTTACTGACGCCTCTACTGTATGCACCCCCTGCATTCGAGCGTGTAATGTCCTTGTGCCTCTGCGTAGCGTACCCTGTTCAGCGAAGTTTCCTTCTGTAC
The DNA here is from genome assembly GCA_003268315.1 of Stemphylium lycopersici. Classification (NCBI taxonomy): domain Eukaryota; kingdom Fungi; phylum Ascomycota; class Dothideomycetes; order Pleosporales; family Pleosporaceae; genus Stemphylium; species Stemphylium lycopersici. Next base: position 2,004 of record QGDG01000123.1, read on the forward strand.
CTGCCAACCACTCGTCTCATAGGCGTGACAAGAGGTAGACGGACCTGTTCGTTCTTCATGACCGCACACTAATTAGCAAAAACACTCCGCCCACCATCTTCTGATAGTCTTGACCTGATCTTAACCTTGATGTAAGATCTCGTCAAGCCACTTGTTGATGAACAGCCAGGGTTACCAATGGCTACTGTCGCACTAGGTGCGAACACGAATGCCTCTCCAGTTTCGAGTCGGACAATCTTCTCAAAAAGGTGTTTTGCCGTTTCTTTCGAGCTTTCGAATGAATCATCTCGCTGAGCAACCGAGACAGGATCGTGTTGTTGCATGAGAGCAATATGAGCTCCAAGCGCACGCAGCCAAGCGGGGGAAGAGAACCGATGGATCAAGGTCACGGTGCAAAGATCCAAGAAAGCTGGAGCTATCGTCGGTTCCTGGGTAGACACGAATATACGCGCTCCTAGGTGTCTTTGAAGCCGCACGGTCGACAAAAGCGTGTTTGTAAGCACCGCGGACTCTGGAGAGCCAGTCATGTACTAACAAAGTCAGCTTAGTAGTACCAAGCCTGTCTATGAATCTTATACTAACTTTGTGGGCTTCGTCAAGCGCAACGACGCGGCCGCAAGATATGCTTTGTTCGAGAAACAAACTCAGGCATATGTTGAACAGCGAACAAGCCGTCTCGGGCGAAACGCAGGGGCAGGAGAGATCAACTATGGTCAACAATCCAGGCTATGTCTGTGTTAGATATCTTGTGGCTTTTAGTTCATAAGTCTCTTACCTGGTTTTTCCATGATGTTCCTGTAGGGCTTTTGCCATGTTTTCCCTTTGCTCTGTCTCCTGTCTGTGGCATGAAGCTCTCAAGCATGGCAAGGCGCTGACTGAGTGGTGCGAGCTGAGCTGGCGAAAGATCCGCCGCTAGAATCTCTTCTTTAAAAGCCTGGTAATCGAATCGCGTGCCAGTCGCTTGTTGAGACATACGCATCTCCCTCAAGATGCGATTGACAGTATGAACATAGAGCGGGACGCTTCCTTCTTCTGGCTTGACGGCCATGAGATCGAGGACTCGCTTCGTGTTGAGAGCATGACTATCAATCTGGAGCGGCTCTACGCTGACATTCAGGGACTGATACGTTTTCTTTGGTCCTGTCAGACCAATAGCACTGTAGTAAGGTGTGAGATCAGACTAACCTGAATGGTTCTCAGATTTGTCGGAGCGCATATCACTCTCACTGTTACTCCAGACAAAGATGCCAAATATGCTGCTTCGCAAGGCGAACCGCCATCGTCGGATATGAAAGCATCATAATGAAATAGTAACGCGGAAAGGGGCTTTGGTAGTACTGTTGCATCTGAAATTGCCAAACAGTTTTCTAGCAAACAGGACAGCGTGTGGCTCTTGCCTGAACCCTGTGAGCCGCAGATGAAGATACTCGAAGGAGTTGTGACATTGAAGAACAACCGTCTGTCTGCATGGGCTTGAATTGGTGGAAGCGTCTCTAGAGCATCGTTGCGATCTAGTAACATCTCTGCGAGTAGGCCGCATTGCAACGGCCTCATTTTGGATATGATTTCCGTATCTCGAGTGATGGTCTGTATTGAAAATAGTGGGGAATTGACTAGACAATCCATCGTGGTGGGCGTTTGGTTATTGGAGTTAGCCAATAGTCGACCGTGACGCTCTCGAACGGATGCAGCTGTCAAGGCGTTGAGACGAGAGTTCTCCATTGCAGCAGTGGTGTATCTGTCCGACGCTAGAAAGAGAAGAAGGCAGTGTTGGAAATGTGAACAATAATTGTCAAAGTTGAGCGATAAACAGCTTACGGGAAAAGCCAATCTCAATGATTAACAAAAGTGACCAAGTGGTTGTCCGAAAGGCGTCTGATACCGTACTTAAATTAGTCGAGAAGGGCCCTGCCAGCGATCATTATGCAGCATATGACTGGCACCGGAGAAGCAAGCCGACCCGCAGCTGAGCTCTAACTACAGGTCAAACATGAATTTCTTGATGGAAAGAAGCCGTACCAGTATGCAAGAGAAGCAGATCCATCCACACGAGCCTCTGCTAGTATGCATTCATCTTCATCGAATTTGTGTGTACTAGTCTCACGTACGGGTATTTTGCCTCATTATTTGCAGAAATCCGGCAGGTACAGACTGTAAGATCGCCCCTGCTACGTCAAAGGATCTTAGCCGGCTTTTGCAGTTGATTGGATTTGCTTTGAGTATTATGGAACTCTACGGTCTCCGTCAACTCTGGTACGATCTTGAACAACAATGTATCTATTGATCTAGCCTCCTGCAACAGGGCATTGTTTTCTATCTGAGTTCTTTGGCAGGTGCCGAGTGCCGGTGAAGTCTTAAAGATCATCCGAAGAGTTTTAGAAGACGTTTTTTTCGATCCCATACAGCTTGATCGCATAGTAGCAATTCGAAAACAAACAAAAAGCTTCTTCGTCGCCAAGACGGCATAATTCACGGAATTTTTCTGTGACGCTCGAAGTCGGTGTAATGGGAGAGGTACAGATGGCCGGCATGTTCCTTGCTACCCGAGTCCAATGGAGCCCATGAGAGCGTTACAAAACAGAGCCAAATTTTTTTAGACGGGACAAAGCTGTCGCAAAAGGCCACAGCGAACGTTTGGACAGCAACAAAACAGTCTACATGTTCTATGCGCAAAGACATAGATCTGAGGATAGACTAGCAGTGTCAAACTTGGGACTCTTCCGTCCCTTTGATGTTCTCCTAGTATCCGTGGCTTGTGCCGTACTGCTGTAAAGTGGCGAACACGAAATCACCAAAGATGTTTGCCACGTATTGAAACTCCACTCGATACTCGTCACCTTTGAAGAGCTTAGCGAATAACTCATAATTTGTCAAATTTTAGGGCTGAAACTTGCAGGCTGATCATTAGGCAGATCGGTGAACGAAGAAGTGCAACAGGTGCTAGATTGAAGTAAGTCAGTCCCGAGGCAGGCACTAAACCAACGCAGGGCCTTGAGGATTGTAGAAGTTGTAAGTCCCCTGAATAGACTAGCGACCAAAGTTGCGTCTGCCTTTGCAAGATCTTGCAGACGTTGTCAACAAGCCAGTGCAGGTCGCACTTTCTGATCTGATGAATCTGGATGAAGTGAACGTTTGATGCCTCCTACTACCATCCTACCACCACCATGCCCTCACATTGGTGGCATAAGATGTTGGGTTTTCCCACCTAATCACTCCCATCTTGATATCGTCATCGACTTTAGGTGGACCATCGAGAGCGCTGCGACTCTTGTAATGCATGTTAGATACTAAGAGAAACATCCGGTTTCCTTCTTCATGTTAGTCAAGCTTTGTACGTTGTTTTCCAATGCGGAAACTGGCAACGATATTTTCACAGCGCCATGCTTTGGTTTCTTGTGTATATGCTAATCGATTGAAAAACTTGCTGGGCTTCTCAAAAGGGACAAATCGCATCTATTGTGATATTTGTTATGGTTTGTTGTGCAAGATTACGGATTTCATTAGAGATCATAACTTTAAGAAGTTTCTTTTGACTAACATTATCATATTGATCTCTCATTCTCGATGCGTTAGCGGCTAAGGTACTGGTGTAGTTCCGGTGGGACTTTCGAAGGCGAAGGCGTAGTCGTTTATACGTTCGTTTAAAGCAGAGCCTAGCAGTCTCTACACCACTGAACCTTAGGACAAGATGCGTTCCTCTCATATAGCTAACGTTTGAGTCCACCCATAGCTTCTCTGAACGTCTCTAGACCTTTCTCTAGCATGCTCTTCCTGGACTCCAGATGAAGGCGCTGCTGCGTAGTCTCAGGAGGCTCAGCAGCAACAAATTCGATCTCCTTCTCCGTCATCTGCGTCACAACCAGAGGTGATAGAATGATATCAGGGAGGGGTTCGACCAAGTGGCGCTCAATGACAGCCTTGGTGACGGCATGGACAAAATACTTCTTCTCATCCTTGTAAAACGCACGCTCAATGTCGAGAGCTTCCTGGCTTGAGAAGACGTCCATATCCGGCTCTATCGTTTTGTCCATAGCCTCTGTGAGCTTACGAGGGTCAACATACTTTTGCAACTTGGCATCGCAGTCATACATGCTGACTTCTGAGGCTTTTGAAGCTTTTTTCGTAATCTTCTGATGCTTGCGCTGACGCATCTTTTGTATGGTGGTAGTGAAGTAGTGGTTATAAGTGGTTGGGTGGCGGTCTTTGTCTTTGAGGATCTTGTGCAGTTCTTCTTTCGCGCCAGTAAGGGCCTGGGTTAGAGCACCATCTACACAGAGAGTACTAAGCCTATCTTTGAACTCAGATGGAGCGGCATCTTGGAGAACCGTATCGATGAACTCTTTGCAAGCACTCGCAATTGTGCTAACATGTTGAGAAGCGATCTGCTCCCATGGCTGAGACTGCTCCCAGAAAAGCTGTGATATCAGCATTGGCTGAAATGTGCCAGGAAGCTCATAGCCACGAGAGCGCTCCAAGGTCTTCCTGACCCATTCGATGGCCTCTTGACGTGTAAGCTTTTTGGGCTTGGGAAGGAACATGAGATTCGGATGTTCTTCGAGATCTTCAAGCTCTTCCTGCGCTTTCAAATCCTCTTCGATTTCTTTCTCTTCGTCCCCGGGTCCGGCTCCGAATGCGTATTTATGACCTCTCAAGCGCATATTGGTGGCGAAGTTGATGTTGAGATGTTGGATCACAGCTCGAAAGCGGCGAATATTTTCAGGTGCATCAACAGCCGCGTCCATGTTGATTGGTCCGAAGAATGACGACTCATAGTAGCCCTTGGTAGCAGAATTCAGGATGTCGCTGATGCGCATGCTGATCTTCATCAGAACCATGCGCTGCTCATGAGCGGTGTCGCGCCTGTCGCCTAGCTTCTCAATCTCCACAATGGTACCCTGAAGCTTGCTAACCATTTCGTCCTTCAAAGAAGGAAGCTCCTTGATCAAGTGGTTAAGCAACACCTTACTAAGACGCTCGCGTAAAGATTCGATGCCAACGTACTCACGGGGCAGATCTGCGTAGCGACCTTTGCTGAAAAACAAGTCCTCGTCTGCGTTGCGTTGCTCAAAGGAGAACTTCATCTGATTGTCACCCCGATTCTTAAGCATGTGCCATCCGCGCTCCAAGTAAATATCCTTGTTCTGAGCCAACTCGATCCAGGTCAGCTCGTTGTCGGTCCCTTCACGGAGGAAGTCAGGCTTGGTGATGATACCAAGGGTACGACGACCTTGCTCGTCGATCTTGCGGCAATGGTCGAGAATGATTTGATTGGCGTAATCGTTCTTTGCGCTAACCACTGCCAAGATGATGGTGCGCGGATTCTTCATGTATTCCTTGACCAGATTCAAGATCAGCTCCTTGTCGGTCTCTGTCTGTGCTTTGTTGGTTGCATGGATGAGACCTGGAAGGTCCACAAGAGTTCTAATCATCGTTTAGTACCCGTTTAGTACACGTTTAGCATGTTGCACGAATCACATACAGCTGAGGCCTGGCTGGACCAGTGATCTCGACCGATAGTACATCACGAGAGAATGCCCTTGAATTGATCCAACCTACGGTCCCCAGGCCCATCGCTTGTGTCGCCTCTTCAATTACATCTGGGAGCTGAGAAAAGTCATTCATAGACTTGCTGAACCACTTGAGCTTGGCTTGCTCCGACTTTGGACGAAGCTTGTCTGGAGTGATCGTGATTGTGCTGGTGGACGATGCAGAACGACGGAGGATAATCTTGGTTTCGTTAGCATGATACCTGGAGTGTTTGAGAATTTACTCACCTCAGTCGCAAATCGCGTGCACAGGTTTTCCTTACGAGGAAACGGAATCTCCGTGATAGCCTCAAGCACAGAGCTTTTACCGGATGACTGGTCGCCGCAGACTACGAGCTGGGGTAGTTCCACAATTCCACTGAGACCTGTACGTCGCAGCTTGTCTACGATATCCATAACCTTGCGCTGATCTGCAGACTGTAAAGCATGCAGCGAGCTTGTAGTGACAGAGTCTGGGTCGATCGGTACCGGTGTGGTCGACATGTCGACGCCTTCATACTCTGAATCGCTAGATATACCACTTGCCATATTGGCAGGCGAAATGTTTATGTAGGCAAATCAGATAATCAAGAAGCTGAAGTGATAGAAAGGGAGAATAGCAGAACAAGCAACCACGTGGCTGAGATTCAGATCCAGAGAGGTTTCCGCAGTGAAGGCGAAAGATATAGACAGGCAGGCGTTGAGGGTTGAAGTAAACCTTCGCCTCGTCGAGTGTCCCCAAGATCCTGATAAGACTGTCGAACTCTGGGTCACCTTACTTGCTCCGCCATCTGCCTGGAATAGAAGAAAAGCGGTTAGTAACATCTCATTTGGACAACTGAATAGAGAACTTTGGAAACGTGGTCATCTTGCAGGATAAAACCCCACCATATTCGTTTTGCAGTTCTCTGGATCTACGTAGCCATCGGCTTGCATATTATGCATGACCACAGTTTAGTGCTCAAACGCTTCCCATCCCTTTGGCAGACTAGTTTGTGCATTACGGGACAAAAAAAGGCCTTCGATTCGTGAGAGAGAGACCAAACAAATGCACGGAATAAGATGAACGTCGGTGTTACAGGCTTCGCTCTCTATTTGTTGACACACCATTGTAGCCTTCCCCGCTTCTTTTGCTTCTGGAGCTGCTGGATGCTGCTACTAGAAAACGTAATCTGGTCTTGACTGGCTGTGGCACACAGCAAACGGGGCTTCTAGGCTGCCAGGATTCATGTTCGCAACCTCCTATGAGCTTGCATGAAAATTGAAGCCCCCACGCTCTAGATTATGATCGGATTCATCTTGCAATACTGTCTTTCCTGACCCGGGAAGGCTGTGGAGAACATTAATCTTGACCGTGTTCTTGTTGTCAAGATACGAATGCTCAGTATATAACATCCTCTGCATCACCGATTATTGGGACTGCTCGTGTAAGTTGAAACATTGTGTTCGAAGGCCTACCAAAGGAAAGAAGAAGAAAAAAAGGAAAAATCTGTACATGAATAATATATGCACTCAGCGGTTTCAGCCTGAAGGTTTGACTCACACCATTCCAGCGATCGCTCACCGGAATGGAGAAATCCAAACGCGTGTACATGCATGGGATGCTCACATCAGCACGGCAGTACAGGACGTGATGCAGCTCCGTCTGTTTGTTCCTACAGAAGAAGTTGCTAGACATTTCGCAACTTGCAACAGGTCATCCCGAACTCCCCTGGGATTGACGTGGTGCCATGTAGCAACTTCCTCAAACGCATGGCAAAATTCGCCACCATGTAGCTGCAAACAGGCGAATTATCCTGAATAGAACTGCAGTAGCCTTCCCGTGGGACATTTATCGTGTTGGGCGTGAAGAATTGAAAGCAGACGTTTAGTATCTTGCTAAGACTTTTCTTCGCAGTGCGAACGGCGAAATGTTGAAGCTCCCCCCAAAATCGGTCATGATACCAAGAACCCTCAGTCCGTGTGGAGCAAAACCTCCAGGTCCAGCTTTAGGGTTATAACACATTTACATATACTTGACCGTGGGGTACGATGAGAACCACAGCGATGAACTAGGCTCCTTCTGTGGCCTGCGCACGCACCTAGTCTGCAGTGGTCTTCGCCGCTGACCTGAAGCCGCGTTCTAAACTTGGCGCGATGCAGCAGATGAAAATTTCTGCTGTGGCGCCCCTAGTGGTTGCATCGGCTTTCGTTCGTATGAACTTTCCTGGTGTTACAATAGTTGAGATATGTTACAAGATCTGCATAAGAGAAACAGTAGGTTCAGGAGGTCTGCTAGTCAACACTAATGCGTGGATGCATAAAACAAGAGGATCACGTATCGCAGCTTGCAGCTGGCCGATGCGTTGCGAAGCGAGCGGCCGTGCTATTCCATTTCGGGCGACTTGCGAACCTCGAGTTTCGCAACCCCCGCGCCAGGCCTACGTCACCACTCCATCCTCTTGGCGAATTAGTGTTACACACTGGCGTCATCCGTGCAGAATCACAACGCACAACAGGTTTGCTTTGGAGGCTTGGTGTGCAATGCAAAGACTGGTTGTACGCAGTCCTCAAGTAGGAACATCTTGCGCCGGGTGGCTGACCTGACATTATAGCACGACCCGGTCGACATAGCCATATACTTAGCCATAGTTCTGTTCGCCAATGATTCTCTATAGGCGTCGCCCATACGACCTAATGGAATTTGTTCAAACGAGGATCGACTATCATTTCGCTGATACTCAGCTCCTTGAATCAGCTCTGAAAGCAGCCCACAGAGACAGAGAGAATGAAAACACAGATGATGGAAATAGAGGGTTGGCCCGTATAGGACTTTTAGCAATAGAGATGGCGGAGACTTATAACGCCATCGTCGTTGAGAATCTGACTATAAGTAAGTCCAGCATGATCCATATGGCTGACTCGGTATTGACTTTCATAGACGATGCTAACTCACGTGAACATTGGTGGAAGAACAAGAAGAGTCGGGCGAAATTGTGTGAATTGTTGGGAATTGGGTCATGCATCAAGCAGAGTGTCCGACAGGGAGATCTCTCGCCATCTACCGCTGTGCTTGATCATGCTCTCAGCGCTTTGTTTGGAGCTGTCTGGCTGGATTGCGAAAACCAGGGCAAGAGCGCGAACGAGACACGTAACACGATTTCAAAGGTTCTTCATCACATGAATGCAAGTGTGAACGAGCCAAGGTTTGCTGTAAATGATTGGAATTGTACTCTGGTCGAGAAAAACAGTCTATGGGATCCTTTAGCCGAAGAGACAACAGGAGGGCTCATGCAAGAGGATTGCCTAAACATCACCACGGATGATACGCACTCACTAGCTCTGGATGCAATTGTGAACACATACGTGGATGAGCTGGGGTACGCAGACAATCAGTCGTTCTTCGACAACTTTCCCATGTTTGGGAACCAGAATTTGTTCATGGGTAATTTCCAAGGTACTGTGGATCTAATCCGGTTGCGAAAGAGACGACTAAATCCTTGGCAGTTCAGGGACAAGGTTCGACTACACAGTCCACTTTCTCAGCTACGGATGTAATGGATTCAAACGACCCGAAGACAAACCGGCAACCGATTCAGTTGGTGACTCATGATCGCAGGCCAGGAAATATACATACGATCCCTCCAGATGGACAATTTGCAGAAAATGGTGGTTGTCTGCAGAAGATACTCGTGACCGGTTTCAAAAGAAAGCGAATACAAAACAACGAAGATCGAGCTACTTCAACCTACAATTTTCTTCTTGAGTCAGAACGACAAAAGTTAAGCAAATTACCAGAAGTAGAGCGGATGCAACTGGAAAGATTTCTGAGGCACCCCGAAATCGATCAGCTAGATGATAGCTCTCTGCCATTCCGCTTCCTGTATCTAACGATTGGTAGCTTCCAAACTCTCATAGACTTCAGCGACCAATTGCGAGCTGCCAGAGAAACACAAGGTAACCCAGAGGGGCCTTCTCAGTTTCCTTCAAACATCTCGGAGACATTCAACATCATATGTCACCTCGAGTCCGAGGAAGCCAACTGCCTACTCCTGAAACGCTATCATGCCATCAAGCTTCTGGAGGAAGAAGAAGAACACCAAGGTGTAAATGATGGGAATATACTGATTGAGACACCAGAAACGATGACTACGGAAGGTCCAGTCCAGATGGGAAATCCTACGGTGATTCGGGAGGCTGCACTCATAGATAAACAGGCGTCAAAGATCAGGCCCGACGCACAACCAGGCTCAAAAGAATTTTCCGCGATCCGACGAAGAGTAAAGCGAATTCGTCAGCTCGCAAAGCGCTTACGGAGATTGACCACCCTTTACGGCATGGGTATTCTTGCTCTTCTTCCATCTGGGCCATCATTCTCAGGCTTTTCTCTGACTGATGCCGTGTGAGTAATGTACGACTTGACGACCTCCATGAGCATACTAACAAGGCCAGATTGCGAACTATGACTGAGGAACGCTTCAGTCTCTTCACTCGACTGCTACATCGGGAGCAGGGTCCCCTTCTAAAACGGCTAAGCGAAGCTGTTGCACCAGCTCTGACAACACTAGCGACGTTTAGTCTCGGATATCAGATGGAGCTTGGCTTCGAGAGCACAGACTTGAGTAGACTCAAAGACGTCCCTAAAGCTGCACTAAACTTATGAATCATCTCTCCATAGCTTGATTCAGCTACTCGAGATATCAAGGTCGCTTTGTTTGAGACATTCCTAGGGAAACTACTCAAGCTAGTTTGAATGATAACGATAGTCTTGGAGGGGCTGCATTGAAGCGAAGAAGCTCCGCACAAGAGAAGTTTTGCCAAGTGAAGACGTAAGCGAACTGTGAAGCTGTAACCTAATAGTCCCTTCGCTGTGTCATCGACCAGTTTCTGCACCCTCGCTTTGACGCTATTTCTGCTTTTGGAATCGTTGCCGCATCGTCAAGTCACTACTTACGTATCTATTGTTGAAGGCAGGTGCTGCCTAGTCAATCAGAGGCAGCCGAAGCTCTCCTTCTCTTTCTGCAGTTGCAACTACCTTTGGTAGTTGCGACGATGTCTATTTGGGACTAGCACTGTTTACGGTCACCCATCTATATATACTGTTCGTAGTCTCACACAACACAATGTGTGTCACCGAACACCAACTTTTCAATTTCATGATACCCTTCAGAACAGTCCCAAAACCCGTCAAATTGATCGCAACACAGCTCCGATCCTACCTCCGCCATCCTCCAGCCGCGCAGAGCACGGCGAAGGGCAAGAATGCCGGTCGTAGGGACCCCAGATCGTCCTTTGGCGCCTGGGAATCCAGCTGCAACACGACCAGATGAGCCCGCCTCACCCAATCACCAGAACCTTTTACGCTCCTCCAGATGGTCCCAGATGACTCCTCAGTCTGGCTTCTCTCTGAATACCGGTAGAGGAACGCGCAACCAGGCAACAGCCAGTTTAACAGGTGTGGTAACCCAGAAGATTGCACCAGCTCTGCAGGCCTTCCAAACCAAGTACAATATGATCTCAGCACTCGCTAGCACCATCGACGCCTTTATGGGCCAATATACGAGCCCAGAAGAAGCTCCAATTGCCAAAGCCCTCTGCAGACACGTCACAGAGGCCCTAACTAGCACCCTTAGTCCCTCCCAGGGCACCACTCCCAGGACTACACCCAACGCAAGCGATTCTGAATCCTCCCATCAATCCTGGGCGGAGGTGGCCAGAGCCCCGAAAAACTCGGCCCCCCTGGCCAGGGGAGGGGCTAAGACCTATCCGGCAACAATCGCCCAAAAGAATGCTCCCCACAATAACAGGCCAACGGATCAGCGCATCCTGATCACCACCCCAGCAGAGGCACGCCTCGCTCGACCCTCTGGATACGCAGTTCGGCAGGCCATCTGCCAGGCAGTCCCAAATATCACTTTGGCGGACGTGCTCAAGGCCACCGCAACAAAGACAGGCTGGGCAATCACCCCAGCTAGTCTCGAAATACAATCACGCCTCATGGAGGAGGCGAACCGCCAGCTTATGACCCAGGCAGTCGCTGGAGACAGCGCAAGACTCCCCACCGTCTGGACTAACTACGCAGTCCAGGGACTAGCTAGCGCCTTTACAGCTCTCAACGGAACACCTATTAATGTTACCACTGAGCTAATCAAGGAAGAAGTGCTGGCACAGACACAGAAAGAGCCGGTTAGCTGCCGGCCTTCTAGGCACGGTCCTGGAGCAAACATGCTGACTACCTGGATTATATCCTTTACTGAGAAGGTCCCCTCATTTCAGCTCTTTGACAGCAACTGGTCTAAGGAGATCAAGAAGGCCCCCGCCATCGAACGACATAATCCTGGCTGTCAGGGCTTCTGCAACCCCACCAGATGTACCCGAGACCCTCGGTGCGGCACCTGCAGCATTCCCATAGCAAAGCACACCGGCCCCCATGGGGACTTGTGCGAAGGCCGCCCTAGATGCGCCAACTGTCACGGGCCCCACTGGGCCTCATACTCCAACTGCGCTGCAGCTCCCTGGAGAGCCGCTGGCCGGGTTGTCAGACCCACAAAGAAAGAGCTGAATGCAGCCCGCCGGGCAGGACACCTGGCCTACCTCCAGGAAAGCCTCCAAGCCAGCGCTTCCGAAGGCAGCGGAGATGAAGCAGCACCAGACCTCCCCCGACCCGCAACCGCAGATGCACCCACTGAGGTCCCAACACAGGCACCGGCTAAGAGAACCCGAACCCGAGCAACCTCTACCTCTATTGCTGGGCCTACTCCAGGACCAGCCAAAAGGCCTACACGCAATACCCACAAAACAACAAACCTCAACCTGCGCCAACTCTCACAGCAGAGCGTCACCCGCAAACCAGACCACACTAGTTCGTCGTCAGAAGCGACGGACGTTGAAATGAGCGAGTCCTCTTCTGCATGATAGGACAACACCCACACAACGCCGGCGGCAATCAGCTGCACACACCAGCCCAAGGTATACTTATAGCCTGGGCTAATGTTGGTAGGAGATCACCTAGCCACATCGCAATCTTGCAACTCGCATGGGAAACAAAGGTAGACGTTGTATGCGTCCAAGAACCTTTTACCTGCTTAGACTCCAAAACCTCAACACACCCTGGATATAACTTACATGCCCCAGTAACTAACTGGGGCCACAATAACCCTGAAACTAGAAGAGCACTCCGCCCCCGGGTTATGACCTATGTCCGCAAAGACCATAGACTTGAGTCTGAAGTCATCTTCCCAAGAATCAACCGAGACCTGCTCTGGGTTAAGGTAAATGGCTACTCAATTCTCAACGCTTACCGCCAACCTGCTAGTACTGGAGTCTTACAATACATCACCAACTGCACTCCCCCACCCTTATCTATTGTAGGGGGTGACTTAAACGCCCGCCACCCAGCCTTCGAGCCTGGCACAGACGCCCGCAACGGGGGCATTGAACTGAATCAGTGGTCAATTGACAACAACATGAGCTTCATTGGAGAGCCGGGCGAAGCCACTCACCAGGCTGGGCATGTTATAGACCTCACCTTCTCGAATATCCCCTTTGCCACAACTGAAGTAGCAGAGGACCTACACTGTGGCTCTGACCACTTTACCTTACTTACCACAATCCCCGCAAGAGGGCGCCAACATCTAGACCAATTCCACTATAGGGTGCCAACAAGACGCCTGCACCAGTTTAACGCTCTAGTTGAACTTCACCTCCAAGCACACCCAATCAGCCCTATTAACACGAAAGCAGACATTGAGTCATCTATCGCCAGCTTGGAAAAAGCCCTGTGGGCCGCGCTCAAGGGCGCTGGCACACCAGACAGGGCAAAAGGTCACTCAGCACCATGGTGGACAGAGGAGTGCGTAGAAGCCCACAGCCGGCACCGGGCTGCCAGGAACGTAGCAGAACCAGGGACAGTCCCACCCGAAACTCGGGAGTTCCTTGCCGTCGTCCGGAAAGCGAAGAAGGAGTACTGGGCGAACCGGATCAACAATATCACTACAGACGAGGAGTTATACAGCCTGCTAGGCTGGCACAAACTTACTCCAGGACAGCAGGACATCCCACTTATTGTGAACAACCAAACTATCTCAGACCCACTAGAAAAGGCCGAAGCCCTGCGGGTGGAAATCCTGGACCGGTTCAGCGCTGAGGACGACCTGCCAGAACCAGTATGGCCCACCGAAGCACCGACGGGTACGCTGCCATGGGACACGCACATCCCCATGGAAGAAGTTGAGAGAAGCACTATTGGGGTGTCCAGCACCTCACCAGGCACCGATCGAATCACCGTCCGACTTCTCAAGACCTGCTGGGCTCAGGTTAGGACCTATATCCGCTCTATATTTCAGAAGTGCCTTGAGCTCTGCTACTTCCCTACAGCCTGGAAAACGGCCGAAGTCGCCATGATACCAAAGATCGGCAAGAAGGACCGCACCTCCCCAAGATCCATGCGCCCAATAGCCCTCCTGTCCTGCCTAGGCAAAGGACTTGAGCGGGTTGTAGCAAGACGACTGGCCTGGACCGCAATGACTCACGAGATACTCAGCCCCCAGCATGTAGGCGCGCTCCCGAGACGCTCTGCGATGGACTTGCTAGCCTCCTTCACACATGATACACAAAGAGCTTGGGCATTAGGCAAGAAGGTGACTATGGTTACCATGGACGTTCAAGGAGCCTTTGACGCACTCCTTAAGAACCGGCTACTCGACCGCATGGCAAAGCAGGGCTGGCCAGACCCAGTGCTCAAATTTGTCAACAGTTTCCTCACAGACCGCAAAGTCAGGGTCAGAGTAGGCAAGGTAACCACCCAGTGCTACACCGTGGCCTGCGGAACACCCCAAGGATCACCACTGTCCCCAGTCCTCTACACACTATACCTGGCAGAGCTCCTGAACCAGGACACAACCCGCCGCTTCGGGTATGCTGACGACGTCTGCCTATACCGGGCCTCGAACTCTCTGGATGAAAACGTTCACCTGATAGCAGAAGATGTCAGAGCTATCATCGAGTGGGGTGCAGCAAACAAGGTTGCCTTCGCACCAGAAAAGTTGGAAATGATGCACCTTACAAGGCAATGGGATAACTATTCCCCGCCCTGTGTTGTGGACGATTCCCTCACCATTACACCAATCACAGATCAGGACGACGGAGTCCAACCCGCCTGCCGATGGCTAGGGGTCTGGTTTGATCGAAAGCTTAACTTCAAAAGACATGTTGAAACGAGAGCAGCGGCAGCCCGCAAAGTCGCCCATCACATCCGCAGTCTTGCCAACACAGTCAATGGCCCCCCAGCCTCAGCCCTCCGCAAAGCAGTGACTACCTGCATAATGCCATGTCTCCTCTACGGAGCAGAAGCATGGTTTGAAGGCCGCACCAAGAACCCTCTGACCAACCGATCGGACCAACCGCCCGTAGTCAGCACTAGGATTAGCTGGCACCTCAAAGCCCTCAACCAGACACTCACCATCGCGGCTCGCGCCATTCTCCCTGCCTGGAAAACCTATCCAGGATGGGCACTCTTTCGAGACGCCGGCTTACCATCAGCACTCATTATGCTAGAAGAAGCAAAGCTGAGATTCGCTCTGCATCTGCAAGTAGTCGATAAGAACCACCCACTTACAGCTAGGATCAAGATCTCGGTGATACCGAAGGGCAGGGGAGCTGGAGGTTTGCAGAAGCCACACTCCAAAGTCCAGCGACTTGGGTTGATTCTTCCTACCACTCCCAGACACACCCTCATAGCGCCGCACTACTCTCCAGGGTGCCGCACTGACCCAACAAACGGTATAGCCAAGGCTGAGGCCGCCAAATCATTTACGAAGTGGTGGGATACCCTTACCAACCAGGACGTCACCATCTTCTCTGATGGATCAGAACAGCGCACTGACGGCGAACGCTTTGTCACCTACGGCTACGCGATATACCAGGCCCAGACCCAGATTGCCATAGGGAGGGGATCGCTTAATCCCCAATCCCATGTATTCGACGCCGAAGCAGTGGGTGCTTGGAGAGGTCTCCAGCACGCCATCAGACTAGCCCCCCATGGCCACCGCAGGCTATGGATGTGTATTGACTCAACGTCAGTTATCTGGGGTATACGGGGCAACGCCCCCACATCTTCGCAATGGGCATTCCTTGAGTGCCAGGCAGCAATGGCAGTCTTCAACATACAAGTACGCTGGTCGCCAGGCCACACCGGGATTATTGGGAATGAGGCAGCAGACCGCCTTGCCGATGCCGAAGCAAAAGCACCCAGCCAGCCTTACGGCATGGCCGCGGAACCGACAGCATCTGGGGTGCGTTCAATCGCTAAGTCCTTGCTCAACGCTGCTAGGCAGCGCTGGTGGGACCAAACTCGGACCCAAATGTCGGCCTGGTACCGGCAATGGGAACTACCCTACCAAACCATAAAGACACCAATCGAACTAACGCTTCCGCGCCCTATTCTCGCGCATCTACTAGCTATCCGGTCACGACATGGGGACTTTGCATGGTACCACATCAAATTTAGACACGACACAGCAGAATTGAATTGTTCTTGCGGGCGACTCAAAACACCTGAGCACATTCTCTTCTGCAAAAAGACAAGACGCTCTTTTAACAGATGGCCGCTCCGACCCTCCAGCCCCCCAAGCAATATGAAAGAGGCCGTCAGGTACCTCAAGGCTCTACTCACTGAGCCTGAACACTTCGAGTCACTCTTGGAGCTCACCAAGTACTTCACAACAATCTGCCGGCGATAATTTCAGTTTTGGCATTACAAAACACAGTACTAGGCGGCCTTTAGCCGCTTATGTCTATGTCATCAGTCCCTCGCTCATTTACCACCTCTACACCTCCTCCCCCAGCTTCAACGCTAACGCCCCAGGCCTACTAGCCCCAGAACAAGAGCTCTGCTTCATTGCTCAACACATCCACAGCCCCACAGCCCGGAACCTAGATAGAGTCTTTTCAACTGGCGGAAATTACCCTACCAGACTGCACACACTGCCAACACCCAAAGAATAGGAGCACCTGAGTACCATACAGGGCGCTACCCGTCTTTCATGCCCCCTGGGAGGCTTTCATAGGACGTTAAACAATACATACATACATACATACATACACAACACAATGTAATCAATTTTTCATACTTCAACATCTATGTCGACCTGTCACTGGCCAAGCGCTATCATGAACTCTATCACTACTGTAAACCTCCTGGAGGACGCGGCTAATCTTGTGTTCTACTGTACAAGAAGTGTTTGAGTGGTTGAGAATAGCATACTAGGTTCTGTACTACTGCGACTCTCTGATAATGTTTGCGCAAGGTACATTGAGCTCAATACAGAACTTGAGAGGCAGCGTATGGGCTCATGCACCATTGCGCGTGGACGATCGGCGTTGGTGACGCTATCGCGTGTTTTGAGGACGGGTGTTGGATTCTTGTTCTGGTGTTCCTTGGCTCGCCCAGCGCCCTGACTGGCACGCGTTCGCGCATGGCATGTTATGCAAAGTCGCGCCCACAACCGCTACCTGCCAACACCATTATAATAAGGTTTATATTTGGGGTGATTTTTATGTCACCAAATCTGAGGAACCGAAGACTGATTACTCATGATCACGAGTCATCAACACCCTACAACCACTTACGAGCTGTTTGTTGCTAGCTTTCACAATGCACTGCTTCTCTATTCCGCTATTCGTGGGCACATTCCTCGCCTTCTTCAGCTCCATCGTTGTTTCGAACACAAGATAAGCAAATCCCAACAACTCTCATCTGTGCTTCGTCCGCCTTCTTGGACAGCAAGTCGAGACTTGTTGCCAGCGGGCAGTAGCTGTCTGCTTCGCAAGTGTGTCTCGCGTCCCTTTTAGCGCGAGCGAACCTCAGCGAGATGTCCGAAATCGAGGACGTCGCAAATGGACCCAGGGTTGGCCACAACTCCGCTCTTTGCAGAGCCAGAAAATATCCGGCAACCCTTGTCTCACTTGTGCAGTATTTTGTAGGGAGTTCGGCGTTGCGACATGGATGACACTTCTTGGCGTTTCCAGGAAGTTCACGACCACACTGAGTACAAAAGAGCTGCCAGGTATCGTAACATCTGGAACTGTGGCGCAAATACTGCTCTATGTTCTGCAGCTCAGTTTCTAACTCGTCCAAGATCCGCTGAATTTGCCCAGCTATTGACTCTGGATAACTCAGTAACATCACAGTAAATCGAATTCTCCTGTAACTTACCGATTACACAGAGGGGAAGTGTTGAGCACAATTCTTCCTTCTCCCACTCCGCTGAGAACTTCGGGGTCAGTCGGAGGATGGCTTTCCGAGATATTGCCTTAAACTCCGTAGGGTCGTTGAACATGTATGCAGCCAAAATCAAGAACCCAAGCTCGTATGTAGGATGTCCTACTCCCATCGCATGTCGGAACCAAGCTGGGATCCATGGACCCAGGGCCCCCGTACAATCGTACTTATCGCAGAGAATCGATAGGCGGGCTAGTTCCTCCGCATTCATCGTGTAATTTGAGGGGTTGCCCCGATAATGAAGGATGCTAAGTAAGACGCCCATAAGCTGAGCATCATCATCTTCGAGTTCGAACTCGGGGCAATCTTCGTGCAGTAGTCGCTGTCCTTCGTGAAAAGAAGGTTTGAACATGTTCGAGAAGACGGAAGATGCGAGTCGAAGAACCGTAGTCGAGACTCGAAATTGAATTTTGGTCTCACTGCTCGAGCCCACGCAACTCAGTAAGGCATCTCCTTCGGAGTCGAGTAGCGTAGCATGGTTCAGATCGTTCTCAGTAGAGGATAATGCCTCATCGGCCTGTCGCGGTTATAACAGCGCACTTAGGTGTTTCATCAAGCGGACATACTTGCTGCATGACTGTTCCTCCAGCTTGTTTACTATACGATCGTCAGAGAATGCTCTTTGAATGATAAGAGACCAACCTATATCAGGGTACTTGTTTTGTACTATATCATTGTTCGCCATCGTGATCCCGCGATCTTGCCGGATAGAATTGTTTTCTTTCTCCAGCAGCTAGTACGTAACCTACCAACGTAATTCGATACCTCATAATCCATGGATGGTTCATGGACGACTAGATCTTCATCTTATTGGTCATTTTGCCTAGTGCTAGCCCATGGGATGTCAGGATCAGGTGTCATATACCTCTAGGTCGAAGAACACCAAGGGAGGGAATAGGGCATCATTGCCGCAGTCTTCCGATTTGGTCGTATTGATTGTTGCTTTGGTTCTGTCGTGACACGACTATTCCAGCATGGCTAGGGCCGCGCGGCCTCTTGGCTCCCAAAACCTCATTGTGTGAGCCGCCAACAAGATTGGTCTTTTACGTCTGTGATTTATGCAATAACGACATGTGATGGCACGAACAATCTTGCAACACGCGAACACAACCTCGGTAGTCTCTTTTCTAGGTGGGTTGAGCGGTTGGGAACACCATTTATCGGTACCTGGGCGGCACACGATTCCCTGGTGCAAGACTCTAGAGCCAGTTCGTAACCAGTTCTGTCGATATTGCCTGATACCGTGCCGGAGCTCGTGCCGCACGGTTCCGCGTTCCGCACGCAGCACCCACCCCACGCACAATAGCAAAATGAGGCTGTAGAAACAGCCACGATAGTAATTATCGCGAGATTTGTTAGGGTTATAGTCGATGAATGTATGCTATTCGTCTGCTAAAAGCACTATTTATATAATGTTGCGGTGCGGCCGCTGCGGGTTGTGTGAGTGCCGCGGGGCGGAGGAGCCACTGCAGCAACAGCACCACTTCGAGGCTGCGCAGAACGACGCTTTTTGGCTGCAGGTGCCTGAGGTGCTTTTAAAGCTTTGCGCTTGCTTTTGTTAGGCAATTGGCTGGCTTTTTAAGCGTCGCGAGCTTATTTATCCTTGAGTCTTTGAGCTTTGCGAGCATTGATCGCTGCGCGTTCCTCCGCGCGCTCGCGGTCACGCACTTCCTTCGCCGCAGCAGCCGCCTCGCGCTTCTGTTCTTTGATCTTGTCGTTGTATAGCTTATTAGCAGCTTTAAGCTCCTTAACGTTAGCCTTTTTAAGCTCCTCCGCATGCGCGGTCTCCTTCATAATCCGCTCTCTGTGGCGGGCTTCCTTAAAAGATCGAGGCGACCACCACTTCGCGCCACCCTAGTAATCCAACGACGGCTTAACTAAAGTAAGCGCTTTACTCTTCTTATCCTATTTCTTCTTAACTGAAAGCGACTCCGTGAGGCCTTGTACGTTATCGTTAAGCAGCTTATTTTCAATCGCGAGGTGGTGTACCTCGTGGCGGAGGGCTCTCGCTTCATTAGAGTACCTATCGCCCACAACAGAGTCCAATTTCCTTATTATTTTGCGTGCTGTTGTACCTGCCTCGGGAGGCGGAGGGGTGGACGGAGTAGCAGCTCCTTCGGGGAAGCGCTTGAGTACTTTATCGCGATCGAGCGGCTGCAGGCCTGTTGCCTCGAAGGCTTTGAGTATGTTGTCTTTGGTGAACGATTGCAGCCAAGCAGGCCAGAATAACGAGAAGAAGCTGCCTTTCTTCACTGGCAACAAGCCCCTGGAGCGCTGAGTCTGCCGTGTCAATTGCTGTGAGTACGCTGTCGATAGCGGCTTGAAGAGGACGACGTCGGCTGGCTGGAGCGTGTGAGTACTGTGGGGAGGAAATATCGCCACAAGTATCTTGTGTTGATGACAGTACGTCAGAAACGAGCGGCTTATATGGCTGCCGTGACCGTCGATAATGAGCAATCGCCACTTGCGACGAGCTGAGGCCTTAGTTTCTTCGTCAAAGACTTGTTGTAGCCATCCGAGGCCAGCGTCGTCGTTGCTCCAGCCGCTCGGGGTGACTGTGACGAAGCAGCGATGCTTGAATTGCTTGATATCTCGCACCTATGCGTCTTGGACGTTGCCGGAGTCTCTAGCTATAATTAGGCCTGGAGGAAGTGCGACTCCAGAAGCCCCAACGCACGCTATAAGCGTTACCTATTCTCTGTTGCCATCCTCTAAGGCCTGCCGGAAGCGCTTAGCGCTGTAGCTTGTCCTACTAAACACTTGTTTCTGCTTACCAATCTTTCCAATCATGAAGCCCTTCTCATCCATATTATATGTGTGCTCAGGCTCTATACCCTTCTCGCTTATTTTAAGCTCTAACATGTCAAAGTACAAGCTGTACTTACTATAGGAATCAGCGGCGTGACGTTCGGAGGCCATGGCGGAGGTCCATTGTGGAGTAAGCGCTTCGTGATGCCGCTGGACGAAGCGTAACCCAGGTCTTGCCGACCTCAAATCCGCAGATTATTGAGGCGAAATGTTAAATTATATCGCGCGTAGGCGGAAGGTGCTCTCTGCAGAGTTAATCTATGTAATCGACAAGCTCTAGCTCTTCGTGGGGGGTAAGGTTCTATTGTTGTTTGATCTTCTGTTGCATGGTGCCGCGAACGCCTCGGTGATATCGCGACAACGTCGAACGATCAACACCATGTGCATCTGCAATTTTTTGGTAGCAAATTTCACCGCGCGCATTAGCTGCGCGTGCATCTTCAAGTGCGTCTTCTAAAGTCATCGCGTTGTTGAGTTATAGTGTTGAGGATATTTCGTTGTTTTGGTGATCGCGTGCGGAACGCGGAACCGTGCGGCACGAGCTCCGGCACGGTAATGCCCGGATTCGCGTAATGCCTGACGAACACCAAACCACCAGACAAAAGACTAACTTCAACGCGTCACAACTCCACGACCATGGCACCGATTGACGATGCGATCGCATGTTTGGAATCGCAGGAGCCAGAAGAACAGCTCTCGTACGAAAAATGTGCAGCTAAGTTTGGTGTTGTAGCCTCCACGTTGAGGCGGAGACACAAGGGTGGTCAAGGGTCCCGGGCAGCCAAGAATGTCAACCAGCGCGCTCTCAGTTCACAACAAGAGCAGGTCCTTATAAAGCATATCGAGGAGCTTACAGCGCGTAGGATACCTCCTACAAGAGATATGATACGAAACTTTGCCTCTGCTATTGCCAGAAAAGAAGTCTCAGAGGCATGGGTGACGCGCTTCATCAACCGAAACAAGGACACTGTTATACCAAAATGGGCCTCTGCTATGGACGCTGTACGCCACAAAGCTGACTCATATACTAAATACCGCATGTATTTTGACCTTATACACGAGACTATTGCTAGGTTCAACGTTAAGGCAAGCAACACATACAATATGGACGAGAAAGGCTTCATGATAGGCATCTTGGGACGCTCAAAAAGAATCTTTGATAAGAGGATGTGGGAGAAGAAGGAGGTGACTGCAGCGTTGCAGGATGGAGAGAGGGGATTTGTTACTTGTTTAGCAACAATTTGTGCTAATGGGAGTGCTCTACCACCTGGCCTCATCTTTGCAGCTTTAGGTAATCTGAGGGATACCTAGGTTGCTAGTATAGAGGCTGGAAAACATGAGGTTTTCTGCTCTACCTCTCCCAATGGATGGAGCAACAATGAGATAGGCCTGTCCTGGCTCGAACAGGTGTTTCAGCGAGCCACAAAAGAGAAGGCACTGAGAGATTACCGTCTCCTCATCGTGGATGGCCATGGCAGTCACCTCACAATGGATTTCATCAATTATTGCGACTCCCACCGCATTCTCCTGGCCATCTTACCACCTCACTTCACCCATACGCTTCAACCACTTGATGTGGTGATGTTCAAGCCTCTCTCATTAGCCTACTCCAAGGCGCTTAGTGATCATCTCCAGACCACCCAAGGGCTGATTCCTATCAACAAAACCGACTTTTTTCCGCTCTTCTGGCAGGCCTGGATCTCCTCCTTTAAAAAAGACACAATTTTGAAGGCCTGGGAAGCTACAGGTATATGGCCTCAGGCAGCAGAGCGTGTACTCAAACGCTTCAACCATGAGTCTCGTGATGAGTCTTATGATGAGAGTGAGGCCTCAGAGGACTCTCTGGCAGCAATTGAGGGCAACTCCCAGCGAGTACAGCGCCTATTACGCTCTGCAGTGAAAGATCCAGCTTTAAATGAGGCCAGATCTCTCTCTCTTACCATCCACCAACTCTAAGCAGACAAGGACATAGCTAATTACAAAAATAAGCAACTTCAAGACGCTCTTTAGCTCTAAGTAAGGTATTAGAAGCAAAGCAAGCCTCTTAACCTATAATAGCGCTAAAATTACTATAGGGGCGCAGTCCTTTGGTCTCCTCGCAAGATTAGAGAGGCAAACACATGTTTAGGCATTAAAGAGAGGGAAGAGAAAGAGGAAAGGCTTAGAATAGACGCTCGCAAGGCTAAGTAGGTCATTAACAGGCTTAAGAGAGAGAAAGAGGCTGAGAGAAAGCGTGTAGACCGAGAGA
Source organism: Stemphylium lycopersici (assembly GCA_003268315.1). Lineage (NCBI taxonomy): Eukaryota > Fungi > Ascomycota > Dothideomycetes > Pleosporales > Pleosporaceae > Stemphylium > Stemphylium lycopersici. Next base: position 24,844 of record QGDG01000123.1, read on the forward strand.
ACAAGAAGGTTAAGCAGCAAAAAAAGAAGGCTAATAAGACTGCTAAGAAGGCCACGAAAAAAGCTTCTAAAGAGGCTGTAACTTCACAAAAACTATCATAATAGGCAAACAAGCTTAAGCGAAAAGCCTTACACAAAGCTCAGCAAAAATTAGCGAAAAAGCGTCGTGTTGGTGGTGCTGCAGCATCTGGTATTGCCCATGAGCCTGCCCCGGCACCACCATCCAAGGCCTCCACCTCAGGCCGCAACATCAAGCTTCCAGTAAAATATAGATAGTACAAATTAATCGCATTAATATATAGACTACTCCACTATAAAACCTCGTGATAATAGCTATTGTATGTGGCTCTACAGCCTCATGTTTGCAGGCAGGCTGATGTTGGTTTTCCAGGCGTTACGCGAATCCGGGCATTACGCGCACCGGCACAGTACCCACAACAAGAGGAGGAGCTTGTAAAATACATAGAAGGCTTAACAAAGCGAGGACTACCTCCTACGAGAGAGATGGTGCGAAATTTTGCAGGTTCAACAGCGAAGGAGTGTTCAGATCGTTGGGTTTCCCGATTTCTTCAACGAAACCAGACTCATCTTACAACCAAATGAACCACGGGATGGACCGCAATAGTCACCAAGCCGACAGTGAGATTAAATACAAGCTTTACTTTGATCCCCTTCACTACCAAATGAGTGAGTACCTTGTAGAAGCTCGCCACATCTCCAATATGGATGAAAAGGACTTCCTTGTTGGCATCACAACTCGCTCTACGAGTCTTTTCACGCCAACCATATGAGCGTAAAGGGATCACAAAAGCACTTCAGGAAGGCTCTGGGGAACGGATAACGCTCCTGGCTTGTATTTGTGCTGATGGAATAAAGATTGCTCTCGCGATCATCTACTAATGCAAAGGAGGGCTTCGATGTGGCTGGGTAGAGGATGTAGAGGTACAGAAACACGAAGTTTTTGTTGCTACTTCATCCTCTGGATGGACTAACAATAAACTGGGCTTGGCTTGGCTTGAACAAGTATTCGAGAGAAGTACGGGGAAGAAACCGCGCTCGAGTTACCGTCTCCTTATCCTTGATGGCCATAGATCTCATTTAACTATGGATTTTATCGAATATTGTGATCAAAACAAGATCCCGATCGTCATCTTTCGCCCCCACTTAACCCACAGTCTCCAGCCATTAGATGTAATGATGTTCAAGCCCCTTTCGAGTGCGTACTCGTCCGAACTCACCAACCATCTTCAACGCAACCAGGGCCTTGTTTCTGTTAATAAAGGGCACTTCTTTACCTCCGAGAACGTTCTGAAGGCCTTTGAAGCCATAGGGGTGGTGCCACCAAATGCGGACGCAGTCCTGAAGCGCTTTAAAAACACCACTTCGGATGAAGATGAAGACCCAAGATTGGAGCCAAAGGGCAAAAACGGCAGCGGGATTCAGTTCCGAAGGTTATTTGATGCTACGTCAGACTCGCTGCTGTTGGGTGTCTTTGTTTCAAAGGAGACGGCGATTGGGTTTCGGCGTAGGCTCTGCACGTTGTCACGCGTGTGGTTGATGCTGTCGATGCCATTGCGGGTGTCTGCGAGGATGCGCTCGACGACATAGGGCGGAATGAGAGTCTTGTCGCAGACCAGGGCATAGTCGACGAGTTTGGACTCGGTGTGAGCGAGCCCTGTCTTTGGGGATCTAGCCGGGCGGTGGTGATATTCTAGTACTCGATGCCGGGGAGATGCATGCACACCTGGCGCAGTATCAGGGAGTGCACTTTGTCATTCCAACCTGGCTCTGCGGTGACTTCATCATGCTGCTTGTGCGGCTTACAGAGGACCTTGTCCATCATCTCAAGTTCAACGAGCAGTTTGCTCTTAGAGAGTGCGCTGAAAGTCGTGCTCCACCACCATCCCTCTACCTCGACGTCTTCATGCCTCTCCACGGCAGGCCTGATTTCGTGGGGTATCATGCCCTTTCCGTGTTGGATATCTCGTATGTTGCGCATCAACTGGCTCATCGTGTCTGGCTAGTCTTTAATCGCCATGTGGACCCTCTCGACCTTTCGATCCAGTAAGGCGAGATTGACCATGCTCTTCACGGGGCTCTTTGACCGGCCATAGTCCCTCTTACTCGAGCTGGACGTGGCTGTGGTCTTTGTGACGATGCTGTCGGTGTTTGCGGGACCAGGAGATTTGCGATTGCGTGTCGGCGGACATCCAGTTGTTTGCAGACGAGGATGGTGGCAGGGCGACGAGGTCGGGCTGTCGGGGTGAGGACCGTTATGCGATGCGCGTGTTGTTTACCGCTTCATGATCCCCGCCTTAAGGTGTCTGTGCGCGCAATGAAACAGGTCGCGTAATGATACACCCCACCACAACAACCACATACACAAAACGCGTCATAACTCCACCAATATGGACCCAATCCAGGAAGCAATTAAAGAAATCGAATCGCGCGAACCAGGCGCATCTTTTAGCTATCGCCAAGTTGCAAAAAAGTTCGGTATAAGCCACTGTACGCTCATTCGAAGGCACAGAGCCAAAACCCAGCCGCGCGCAATCGCCCACCTTTCCCTTCATCCTCGACGCGAAAAGGAGCTCATACAATATATCGAATCACTTACTAAGAGGCGTACACCACCTTCGCGTCCAATAATACGCCATCTTGCGTCATCTCTGCTTGGTAGAGAGGTCTCAGAAAGCTGGGTTTCCAGATTCCTCCGCAGGAACGCGTCCCATCTCATCTCACAATGGCAGGCCCCCATGGATCGCAATCGTCACAAGGCTGATTCAGCAACTAAGTATAGCTTATACTTTGAGCTGTTGCATAATAAGATGAAAGAATATAATATACAGCCCTCTCACATCTTCAATATGGATGAAAAGGGCTTCTTACTTGGAATCCTTGGCAGGTCTAAAAGGATCTTTAGTAAGAGGCAATATGAAAGAGGAGGAGTTATTTCAAGCCTACAGGATGGCTCAAGAGAGTGGATTACAGTCCTAGCCTGTATTTGTTCAGATGGTACACCTCTTTCACCATCCCTCATCTTTCAGTCAACCGCTGGAGCCCTCCAATCAAGCTGGATAGAGGCAATTGATCCAAATAAGCACTCAGTCTATGTTACCTCATCACCCTCTGGATGGACCAACAACGATATAGGCCTAGCTTGGCTTAAAGAGGTGTTTGAAAGAGAGACTGCACGCTACGCTCGAACTGGGTACCAATTACTCATTGTTGATGGCCATTCATCTCATGTAACCATGGATTTTCTAGATTATTGCAACAACCATAGGATTCTGGTTGCTGTATATCCTCCTCATTCAACCCATAGGCTTCAGCCACTTGACGTTGGGATGTTTGGGCCTCTAGCGTCAGCTTACTCAAAGGAGTTGTCAAACTTCCTCTATTGGAGCCATGGAATCCTTCCTCTAGCAAAAGGAGACTTCTTTGAGCTCTTTTGGAAGGCTTGGCGTACAGCTTTTAGAAAGGAGACTATCCTAAGCTCCTTTAGGGCAACTGGCATTAACCCACCAAATGCTGAGGTTATTCTCCAAAAGTTCCAGCAAGAGGCCTCTAGTTCAGATGAAAGCTCTTCTTCTGTCCTTAGTGGAGATGACTGGCTCAAAATTGAGTCTATTATACGCCGGGAGGTGAAGGATTTCAATAATAAGGAGGTGAAAAAGCTTCGCCGAAGCCTCCACCACCTCTCAGCTCAAAATAGTATCCTTAAAGGAGAAGTTAAAGGCTTAAAGAGGGCTCTAAGGATTAAGAAGAGACACCAAAAGAAGAGCTACACGCTTCAACTCAATAACGCTGAGGAATGGCATGGTGGAGCTATTTTCTGGTCACCTAAGAAGATGCGCCAAGCCAAGGAGGATGAGATGGAACGACGACAACAACAACAGCAATTACAATTGCAGAAAGCTGAGAGATCTCAGCTTAAAGAGCAAGCTCGATTATATAAGCTTCAACAAGCTGAGGAGAGGCGTGTTGAGAGAGAGAGGCTTAAGGAGGTGAGAGAGAAGGAGCGGGCTGAAAAGCTAGCTCAAAAGGAGGCTCAAAAGGCAGCCCGTGAGGCTGAAAAAGCTATACAATTATCCCAAAAGGGTAAGCGCAAAGTCTCACAGGGCTCCTCTCAAAAGCAGAAGCGTCAGAAACGTGTTGTTGTTGATTCATCTCATGTACAAGCTCAGGTGGCGAAACCAGCCATCTCAACTCAGACCACCCGCCACGGCCGCACCACCAAGGTACCCCACAAATTTAGATAGCCTAAATTGATCGCATACATGTAATTACCACAAGTCTATAAAATCTTGCGATAATAGCTTTTGGTTGTTGTTGTACAGCCTCATTTTTTACAATAGGCTTTTTTGGTGGGGTGTATCATTACGCGACCTGTTTCATTGCGCGCACAGACACCTTACTCGGCGATGCGCAGGACTGCGACACTGGCTTCGACAGGCTCATCTCGGTTCGTCATCTGCGGCTGTCTGCTCTTTGAGCGTGTCAATCGCGGTTCCGCTCGGTGTCTGCTGTGAGGAGGTATCTGTCGTCTGCGCGTACGTGTGGCAGTCGAGGGTCGCGAATTGGCGGCAGAGCGGGCGGCTTGCGAGCATGCTGCTGCAACACGGGCGGGACGCTGGCTTGACTGGCCGCGGGCTACGAAGACCATGTCTAGCCAGCTGTCGACGCTGCGCGCATCTGAGCACCAGGAAGACAGCGCTGCATCCTATGGAGGAGTGTTCGATGGCGATAAAATGGTGTCCATGACATATGTGCAAGAGGATGACGACGATTTCAAGTGTCGCGTTGAACAATTCGATGAGCTGTTGGCTTGCTGCTGCTCGCTCTGGGCTGTTACGCTCGTTGTCGGGGCAGCAGCGCATGGGACGCCATCACCATACCATGCCGAATCGTGCATTTTCACAGCCATCTGCATCACGACTGCATACGCAAAATGGGAAGAGATGCACAGAGAATGGATGCACCAAATTGGTGAGATACTGCGGTTCTTGGCTTAAGTATAGTGTGTAAGCCTTCTGTAACCCGTTGACATTAACATGAACCACAAGTGTAAGAAAAACAGGACAAACAGCGAGAACTCAATATTAGGAAACCCTATCACAAAAGCATCAAAGCATATCTGCCAGTGGCCGCAATGGTCTCTACACACCATCGCGCGTCCCTCCGCATCGATCTGGTACCTGTAAAGCCGCCGTTGCGGTCCTGGCAGAGACGGACACAAACTGCGAGCAAGCTACTTAACATGACACGTCCACCAAATGCAGCGGCAGCCATCTAGCTGTAACACAGCACCGTAAGACGCGACGACGGAGCCCAGGCATCCGTTGAACACAACAGTCACAATACACACACACACAACAGTCACTGATAGGCTTTCTGGTCAGCCCATCACCATCCGACAATGTCTGCAACGTCCCGTATCGACGAGCGCTCGGGCTGAACGGCATCCTCTCTCGCGCGAATCACTTCACGAACACCCGGCATGCTACCATCGGTGCCTACAATACATACAGACTATCAGACAGCCTCGTCCACAGTCGTCTACACTCTGCGTCGAAGGAGTGGTGCCCCTTCGACACACCCGACAGGGTCCGAGGAGATTCGCCTGGGAGCTCTTATGCTCAGTGGGCTCGAAGGTATGCACGAGCGGAGTATCGCTTTTGTGGAGCCGCGTTACGACGAAATGCTGCTGCCGCTGCGCCTAGTGGCAGGTCACACCACAAAACACAGCCGAAAAGGAACCTAGTGGACGGCATCACAACACTGAAGGATATCGGAGTTTGGAGAACACATTGCAGGCCCTAGGGCAAGCTAGCACACACGACAGCTGAACGCTAGGGGGAGACTGAAGGTATTGCGGTCGCAAGGCATGAGGCAACCGTGCCTCTACGAGTCTTGAAACAACGTTACACACATAAGGCTTCGAGTACGGCATACACACAGGTAAACAGTTTGAGGAACACAACTACAGGCAAACACGTCACTTCTGGAGACGAAATGTACATAGTCGCACATAGAAGCCAGATACGACAAGCCTCTGGGGACAGATGGCTCTTTCGAGAGTGAAGTGGGGCGGTGCGGATCAAGGTCTGCACCGCGTCGGCTGTCTGTCGCGCCTGTCAACCGGGCATAGCTGCGAGCTCCGCGGCTGAAACTGTGTAGGAATCAACCAACCAACCAACCAACTAACTAAACTCGACGGCCTTATGGCTTCGAAACCTCTTAAACCCCCAACGACAAGACGCCCATGCCGCACGCTCTCCTTCCAACCTCGCTGTCCCCACTACCCAAGTTGCCAAAGCGTGGGCGGATCTTCCTCCGTCACTCCGCCTACGACGATAGTAATAATGTACTTTTCAAGCTCTATGCGATCGACACCAACATGGACGGTAGTCACGATAGCGAGGAAAAGGTTTCTCAGCGGCTAAGACCCCCAGGTCTTTATGCGCAATTCGCACTCGATGCTTGCGCGATAATCGCAAGGAATCGTACCAACAGCTGGCTCTCGACATCACGTAACCCCTGCGACACGCGCAACACCCAAGTTGATGCCGGCAACCACATAACACCATGCCACGTAGCTCAATGCGGACCAGTAAGATCATAACATTATCGATTTACACTCATTCTTTGATCTGGTAGACCCTTGTTTATTTGCAGGCTGCTAGGCAATGGGGCCTTGATGTGATAAGCTTCTCGATCAACGAATTAGGTATGGGTCATGTTGTATGGCATATATATACGATACTAAACTCTGACGGAGAGTGTATATGGATATCTGCAGCACTTCTTACATGAGCAATCATAGCCTGCGTAATGAACCAATAGCGCTATCGCTTTAGTTGAACACAAAGGGCGATGGTTGACAGAAGTAGATTCAGCTCGAACTAACGTGAGGCTAGCTCTCTTCCACATCATACCGTTTTTCGTCCTCGTCTTCGTCTTCATCTTCTTGCGCCTCAGTGACAGCTCCATTAGTGCGGTATGATTCGACCACACCCGTATCAACAGCATGGCTGGTCGCGAAGAACGCATGCTCGATACCCAACGGACGACCCCGGCACACGTAGCCAAGCGGAGTGTGCATAATATCCTGATCCCTGCGACGAAGGGAAACCCACTCCTGGATAAAGCTGATTGTTTCAGTCGTTGCATCGGATCGCCCACTCAGGCTCGCACTATCGATGTACTTCACTAGAGACACACATTCCTCGTATTCCATGTACAACCGACCCGCGAAGATACCGAGTTCAACGATAAGGCTTTCCGGAATGATTTGTCCGCTCTGAAGTGCTGGCACAGAGTAGTATCGTAGACCACTGAATGGTAGCATCTTCTTTGTGGCTGGTGCTGAATACGTGAGGAGGTGGACTGTGGGAGGGAATGCTTGAGTGCGAAGTTGAGGAATTACAATCTCTGCTTCCTCGGCGATGATGATGAGTGCGTTGTAGGTGATGGGGTTGTAAAGAATCCATTCGACAGGACGCTAATGAGATGATCAGTATGTTAAGAAAACGCGAAAGACGATGAACTCACCAGAAAGTTATCAATCGAGCCACCCTTGTTGGTCTTGATTGTTTTCATGAACTCCACCGAAACAAACAAGCAAGATTCTGTTCCTACAATGTCAAACCTCTCGCCGATAGACGTGCGTGAAACAGCGTCAAACACGTGTTCGTATCCCACGTTTCCACATAGACGACCAGTACTCACAAAGCTAGAAATGGCAGGATGAAGTCCAGGGAACTCATGGGCTTCATAATGTAAAGCTTTCTGCACCTCGCGCACTTCTTCCACTTGAAATTCTACCTCTCGTTCCTGTTCTACCTCCTCCAGCGCAGAAGAGTGAAGAATGTTTGCGGTCTTTGCCGTACTCAGACGAAGGTGGTTGAGCTTGTTATTGAAAGTTTCGAGCTGCGGGAACATGGTCGTAAGAGAGGATGAGCTGTAAGTTTCTTCTGTGCGGCCTCCATATAACTGCTCAAGTGTTTGTTGCTCAGGGTGTTGGAGCACCTTAACATATGCAGTCCTGTCTTGAGCGTTGAAGAGAAAAGCCGCGTTCTCCCATTCCGCATTCATGCGATTGCAAAAGTCAGTACCCTGGGAGACGTATAGATTCTGGAGCTGTTCATTCGTACGGCATGTCTGTTCCAACAACCAACTGACGACATGAGAAGAGTCGACTTTGTAGTCCTCATTCATTCCACAGACGTCAAGAATGGACTGATGAGTTTCTGGAAAGGCAAAGAAGCAAACAGATTGAGTGGTTGCAAGCTGCCGAAGGCGCATGGCAGCTGGGCTCAAGGTCAGCTTTGAACACCTTGTAGATCAAATGTTTTCACTCACCTTGCACAGTATGGTCCTTGGTCTGCCCAAGAGCAAGCGTCAGCGCACCGCAGGCATGTTGAGGCAGTTTCAGATCTATGCCTCGCGTGTGCGCTTCATCCAGGTACACGAGACAATTGTCTAGATTGTCGACGAATGGGGTTGCTAGCAAAGGGACTTGCGCCTTAGTACCACGATATCGTACCCATGCTCGATTATCAGCGCCAAAATACACAGCTGCCGGTGGCTCAGTATCTATTTCCATCCACGCCTTGACCAAGTCTTCGTTGCTCATCTCGAGTACGTAGGCACCGGCGTCGATGAGAATGCGGATCTTCTTGTCCCTGAGTTGTCTAAGGAATTCTGTCTCTGACAATCGCCTTCCGGCATGAGCTACGATATGGTATCCACGGTTTCGTTCTTGCAATAGGTAGGTGAGCACCTCGGCGTTAGTCTGATGCAAACTTGGCAGATCGCTCTGCTGGATGGTGAGCGGCAGCATCATTTTGTTGTCGTTGGTGCCGCTAAAACCAGTAGTCCTTGCACGTGTGAGTGTCTTATCAAAATCTGTTCGTGAGAACAAGGGAAGATCCCATCCAGAAGCTTGCAGCTTGATGTCGAACTGTTTGGCGTGAGTGGGAAATACAAAGTGGTTCATGTAGTGATCAAGCACGATACTGTTCGTTCGAAGATGCCTCCAGAGCTCCTCCACCTGACCATGGTCATCGGAATTGATAACGTTCCAATGATGCAAAGCCTCCGGAAGCGAATCGCAACTGCTAGTCCACCTGTCGTACTCGCTAGAAGGGTCATGTGACGCGAGAATATGACGAAGAGCTTCGCGGAATTGAACTGGGCTGAGACCAGTATAATAGAAAGCCAGGCAGGTGAGAAGAATCGCAGCGTCAGGGTGTCCAAACTCAGCCTGCTCGGAAGGAATGCCTTTTGCTTCAAAGGGCACAGCCATCGGATCTCGCTTGGGGTGCAGCCCATACTGTACGTTCCAGCGCTTTCTGAGACAAAACAGCAGTATTCGATCGCGCAACAGACCCCGAACAAGCAATAGTGTTTTGAGTGCAATATTCTCGTCAGTGAACAATTTAGCCACACGCTCCAACAGCGTCTTGTCCAACTTCTTTTCCAAGAGCACTCTACGCAAGTTCGCCTTGTAGCTATCGGAAGTACAGTCTGCGAAGCGAAGAAATGACGTCCTTCCGGTACAGATCTCATCGACTATGCGTCGGTGCAGATCCTCCTCCACATCTGCCTGGAGGATGTATATCATCGGATAACCCTGGCCGCGCTCTAGGACTTCGATATTGCGCGGAAATTTCCGCTCAAGCTCTGGAAGATGATCTTTCACCAGTGATAATAGGGATTGCGCTACTTTCCAGCGGTGCGGGTGTCCATCCACTGTAGTCTGCTTGCCGCTCGGATAGATGAGCTGGGTCTTTACCGCCAATGAAACATCCGACTCGTCCAGAATGTCCCGACAAATCGAGTTGAGATATGCCTGAAACTCCAGCATTTCGCGTGCAGTCTCCAAGTTGGAGCTGGCAAGATGTTGAAGGCCACTAAGCTTGTAGGAGAGAAGGTGTTCAGGCGCAATCAACATAACACCCCGACTATCTAACATTTCCCGATGGAGGTCTTTATAGAGCTGAAGTGTTTGCGGGTTGATGTTGGTTTTGCGGGAGAAGGGAATGTGTCGTATCTCGCGACCGACCAAGCCGCCCAGTCGCGACTGGATCATCTGCGCAGTCGGCAAAAGCAATGGCTTAGGTACGATGAGACGCGAAAGCTGCTTGCTATCTCCTATCGCCGCTATTGCCATCGGAACAATACACGACGTCTTGCCTAGTGATGGTTGTCAGAGGGCGCTTTGTGTTTACAATGTTCTCGACTTACCTTTACCCATGTTCAACTGCAACACCGTGTTGTCCCTCGATTCTGGTGCAATGATTGCATGTGCAACATCGACCTGCTCCTGCCGGATTAGAATGTCACTATCAATCTCTAAGAGAAGCCAATCCGGCCATTCTAGTGGACTCCAATTCTCATGGCCAAAGTTTCCAAGTTCTTCTTGGAGATCCTTGGCCTTACCGTGATAAAGCGCGTTGTGGATCCGTGTCAGTCGCTGCAACTTCGTGATGAGAATACCATGTGCCACAATCGCCTCTTGTACGAATTCCCCAAACTTGCAAGACGAGCTCGAGCGCAGTTGCTCCAGAAGCGCGATCGACGTTGTGCAAGGCCAGAGGTTTGCAAGGCGTAGCCATGAGAAGCGGTCGTCAGTTTTGGATAGAGCTTCGTGAATCCGAGACAAGTGAGTGGCTACCATCGTACGAAGATCTTGGATGCGTTTTGCGTTGACTGTGATATCTGGGGTAGTATCCGAAACTTGGGTCTGATTACTGGTTCTCTCCAGGGCGTCAAGACTCATCTGCAGATCAAGTCCATACTGTTGGCGGAGAGGGTTGGGTGCCTGCGTGAAAGCCGAAAGGATCTGCCGTAACTCAACGGTCTCCTTGCCTGGCATCTTTGCTCTCGTGTTCTCCTCCATACCGGTAGGGAGTTTACTGTCTCTGGGCAATAGCAGCTCGCACGCCTGGGGTCCGAAAGGTACTGTTAGCGATTTGCCCAGAAGATCTTTCGAGATCGATGGTATGACAGGTTCATAAGTTTTCCCAGGAAATGGTTCTTGTTGCCACTTCCAGGCCTCAGGACGTGACGTATCACTCCCTCCCCCATGGTGTCTCAAGACATCCTGCACATGAACTACGTACTCTGAGAGGGATAAGTTCGAATGTAAGCGCTCCCACTCAGGTACGACACGCTCCATTGCGAGTCCTACATCAAGGATATCCGAATCGAACCCGTTCAGAGCAACGTTCTGATGTGGCCACTGATCAAGGAAGTGTTGCGCCAATCGTTTTCCCTCAGCTTCACACGCCTTTCGATGCTCTGCTTCAGCCTTTGTCTGCATTCGCTGACGCTTTTCCGGTAAGTCAACAGAGATTACACGAAAGATGGATTGTATGCCAGGCAATTCGTTAAGCTTGAACTGGCTGAATGAGAGACAGGATGGAGGTATTGAGTTTCTCAACGCCGGCAGAGACGCAAAAGCCGCTAGGATCTTGATGGTGTCCAGGTCAGTTGTGGGATTGAGCGACATAACACTCAGGCGGAACATCAAGCTGTAGGGTTCGTCAAGATTGGAGTGGCGACAGATATTCACAAGACTTCCCCACTGTTCATTGACGCTCTTCTCAACCAGGTCGCTCAGATTCGCGGCGTCGGCCTGACGTACCTTATGGAACCCGCCGATAAGCTGCCAATCCTGCAGTATTGCAGAAAGCTCTCTATGTGTGTGAATCTGGAAGGGTTTCTTCTGGAACAGGTTCGCAATGTGATAAACGTTGCGTGCTTGTACCGTATCAGCTTGCTGGCCACGGGATTTGTACATCCGACCACTAGCTTCCGTTTGAGTCGTGCCGTCACAATTGCGCTCATAGAGGCGGCGCTGCGCAAGACCCCGTTTCCGAAGGTGAGACGGGATGTATGCATTGATTACATCATCCGCTGCATTCCGAACAAAGAGCCGCAGACGGTCCGACTTATCGAGTATCTTCTGCACAAGCCCTTCGTACGCATCATGCTGAACCGTCATGGTAAGCCTTGTATTCCAAGAAACTGTCTGCAGTGCTTGCTTGTGCTGCGGATAGTACTGTCGCTTTGGGCTAAGGTCTGCAATCGCTTGGAGAGTGTTGATTGCTGCAGGTCCCAACGGTTCCCATGGTTGGCAATGACCTGACTGGAGCATGTGCAACGCTTCCTCGGTGCCGGTACGGCCAGTCAATGGATCGGGTATGATGAATGATGTATATGCATGGAACTGGGCTTTTGCGTACAAAAGCCGCGGCTCGAAAGGGCATGACAAGCGTCCAAGTACATCGTCGATCCCAAATTTTGCGTAATCGGTGCTACCAGCCGCTCGGACAGCCACGTGCATTCCATGGCGTACAGATGATATTGGTCCGCACGGCATAATTACGCTACGGCGCTTACTGTTTGCGACGTCACGCAGTACGATCTTGCTGTCGAAACCGTACAATGTGCCAGCGTCTTGATCGGGATCGATCTCTTCATTCAACTCTCGGCACTGGAGAAGCCCTTTTGAGTTCACGAAGAACGACAGTTCCAAATGGCGTAGCTCGACAGATAGCCTTCCCCTTGAGTTGAAAGGCTGAAAGATGGTAATCTTGCGTGAATCTTCAAAGTTACGAAAGAGATCTGCAACTTGCTTGAAGAGGTGAGAGTTAGGATCGATCAATAACGTTCGGTTGCTTCGATGAGCCTGCCGTTTGATAAGGTCAATCCTCCAGTCGCTTATCCTTGTCTTCCACAGAAAAGGCTTGCGTCGGATCTCAAGACATCTTGTGTTCAGATTTAACCAATGCGCACAATTGGAGATGAGTCCATCAGGAAGGTCCACAGTCTCGGGCCCGACGAAAAGGTAAGACGGAATATATTCCAGCAGCTCGTCCCGAGTCCAAGCGCGGACGATGACGCGCCCATTACGAGATCCAAAATGTATCTCGTGGTTGCTTATCCGCGATGCGAGAACATACGACATACCGAACGCAGCAGACGGAAAGGTGAGAAGATTCCGGTCACCAAAGAGCTCTCTCACCTCACCTGACTCTCGAACGTCGCGTGGAAGTCTTCCTAACGGCTTTCCATCGACCAGTAAGTGGCCCTCCATGAAGTTGTAGTGAACTACTTGCGTGTTTGCTTGGCCCTTCATCGAAGTCTGCATATAACTTACTACCCATCGGTCATGTATGGGTGAGACTTGCTGCCAGTTATGGAAAGATTTCTCAGCTGAACCTCCCGGTTCTGACCATGATGCGTTGATAGCCATGCCGATACTTCGAGGATGGGCTCTTATGGACCTTAGTAAGAGTGATCTGATCTTGTAAGTTGTCTTGGTGTCTCGAATCAACATCCTCTTCAGGACTGGCGGCAGCTTGGCCACATCCACAAGGAGGTTTTCTTGAAGAGCCAATGACGCCTGGACAAATGTTGACAGATCAATCTCTGACATGGCAGTGTCGGACTCGTTGATGTTGGAGAAGGTCCTGCGGCAGAGCAGTGCCGCCCAAAAAGCGTACCTTGCGGCTGTTTCCGCGATGGACGTTTCTTTGGCATTTCTAACATCGGCTCGGAGACGTGTAATCCAAGCCAAGGTGATGCGACGTGCCTGAACCAAGAGACCATTTGCTCGCGCCATGGGGGCTGCCAAGTCATAAAGGCGCAGACTCAACGTGATCATAACCTCCATACAGTGAACCTCACGCCAGTTTGAAGTAATGTCACTCAGGCGTTTTTCTACTTGTGCGGCCAGGCAGTCACAAAATGACATGTCCTTGAATACCGCATGAATGTGGCCGAATGTATCATGGTTACTCTTTGCCGGCCCAGCTTGAGTAGCAAGGTGATTGAACATGTGCATTGTACTCTCGTTGCTGAAGTTCACATTCGATGCGCCTAGTTCGACCAACATCGTCAGCCATCGACGATTCTTTCCTGAAAGCAGTCGCTGACAAGTCGTGAACTCATGTACCGACAAGCTAGATGGACACTGCGTTTCCGATGCGACGATTTCATATGAAGATGGCCCAGTTGTCGCCGTGGGAGGGTGCAACAAGCTTGGTATCACGGAGCTGCGGAGCCCAAGCGGCACGTGTACTCCGCACTCATGTTGGAAGGTCAATGGTTTGTCGAAGTCCTTGACCCAGGTATTCGAAACCATGTCGAAGTAGGAGAAGTTCAATCCATTGGGATAAAGTACATCGGATTCAGATGCCTTCATCCTCTTCTTACTGACCTTGTAGTGCGTGCCACGGAATGATTTAGATGTTGATGCAATAGTGATACCCGTGGAGTGTCCCGATGCATACGCTGTAAGCGGGTCGTAGTCTCCCAAGAGTTTTGTAGGCGATCCGGACTGCGGTTTGGTAGGGTACGCCATCATGAAGATCTTCCACGTTGCATTGCGATACACGGCAACAGACTTTGGAATGCCTAATTCGAAGACGACTGCTGTCGCTTTGATCGCATCGCTAGGAAGGAAGTCCTCGTGCGCATAGATCTGCATGCGGTTTCGAGTTCGCCAGTGCCAGCATTTGGTACATCCTCTTACGTCTCGTGTGCCATCACGTTTGAACGTGCAGGTACATGTGCCTCCAGAGATACCCAAAGAATGCTCGTCAAATTCAGACCACCATCTGTCCAACTCTGACGTCTTCGCCCGGCGAGATGCCTCCGATGCGAGTTGTATCCTTCGGTGCAGTCGCTGCATTGAGCTGGAGGTCGAAACATATCTCACCACAAAGCTCTCTTTCTTGGGCTCAGACAATATGGTTGTCTGATGCTTGCATCCCTCGCATCTACTGTGAAGGTGACTCTGGATGTCACGGAGTCGCCGCATTCCCGCAGCGGTCGGTAGATGCAGGGCATCTAGAAGCTCAGGAGTAAACACTGGGTGGTACTCCAGGATCATAGGGCAGATCTTGGCCATGTACTTGTCCAGCCTCACCCAAAGTCTGAAAAGGCTCAGAACGAAGATGGACATTTGCTCAGGGTCGGAGTCGTACGCTGCCCCAACACTGTTCATGAGGCCGAGTATCGCACCTGTTAGCTTTTCACAAAACGACTCGAGAGTAAGATCTTCAGTTAACTGGGGTTCTTCCCTTCTTTCGATCTTGCTCTCCAATTCAGTAAGTTTATGATACTTGTCTGTAAACTGCTCAACTTGCTCAATCGTGGTACCGTGTAGTGATGGAAGCCGCAAAGATGGGGAGGTTCTCTTCTGTGAGCGACGTGATTCCAGAACATTTTGGAGGTATGATCCACTGTTGGGAAGAGACAGGAATTGGGCTTGCTGATCAGCACGTGTGGGCAGCTGGGGAACAGGCCGTGTCGTGTCTCGCTTGAATTTCTCCCAAGCTAAATTCACCAGCTGGCTGACTTGCGTGATACTCTCCTCAAAGAAGGCTGTAGTAGCGTTGGAAAGCTGGCTGTGCACTTCCAACGATCTGTTCTTCTCTTGCTCGAGTTTTGCGAGGCGACGACAGATTTTGGCTCGCAAGATCATTGTCAGCTCAGGTGCCAGTCTTCCAGGGCACTCGAGCAGAAGCTCAACAAGCAGAGTGATAATCAAGAACTTGTAACAAGCTCTTCCAGCCTCGTTTCCTAGCGAGAGTTGTAGTTGTCTCTGGATCCCCACGCGTATTGCAATCCAGAGAGGCAATCTCCGCCACGGAAGTTCTGTAGCCTCGATATTCGCGTCATCGCGAATCCGTTTCCTCAAGCGAGGAACGCCTTCCTCTACTGAGGATCCAATGGACTCGAGCAAGGGTATGAGAAGGTGCGTTACAAGCCCCGGACTTCCCGTATCACGCGATTCGACGATCGGGGTTTGCGCTTTTGTCACAAACGCCTGGAAGCATCTCAAGGGCTCCATGCTACCTTTTTCCAGGAACTCGGCCAGTGCGTGTTGGAATGACGGCTTTCGAAACTCATGGAGCGGTATCTGCGCCGAGCAGTCGGGGAAATCGCAGACAAGCGTGCCTTCGCTAGCCAGAACCTCGGCAGATGGGGGCGATATCTCGAAAGCTTCGAAGACGACAGCTTCTGTTTGAGCACTATTGTAGAATACATCAGCCGCGAAATTGATGCCATGTCGATAATCATTGACAGCAAGCGTACCTGGCATTGTAACGAACGATAAGCGCGGCGTTCTGTTCTGCGACATGCAGGAGAAGTGGTTGCTCCTGATCGAAATTGCGAAATTTCGAGATCAGTGACAGCTTTTCAAGCCGACCATGTACATGGAGAGTTTGATAGCGACGAAGGTACTGACGAGTCGCATACCAGGGAAATGTCTTTTCTTGGCTAGCGAGTCGGCTCAGAGTAAACGTAGCATGAATGAGTCGAGCGATGATGGCATCACCGGTGCTTTCAATGTTGGTGTCCTGTTTGCCAGGAAGCTGTGGTGGTAAAACAAGGTGGTTATACACTTCCATGAACACGGACATGGCGAAAGGTTGGATACTCGATATTCAGCTGCTAGCAGAAGGTGAGCTTCGCGGCAAGTCATTACGAGAAGCTAGGTGCCCATCGAACACATAAGTCAAACCGGAAGTGACTGCAGAATTAGCGTAGCTAAGCGATTGTTTCGCGTAAAAGTGTGCAACACGGTGACGCGCCAAGCTCCGCAATCCAATAGAGTCAAATCCTTAGAATCGTATCAATACAAGATAGACTAGTTTCCATAAGGCTAGACCGTTCTATATCGAACCATGTGAGTTGCAGTGCGAGGTGCAGGATTGCAGGATGCAGCAAGCTTACGTATGGCTGCAGCAAGTGC
Source organism: Stemphylium lycopersici (assembly GCA_003268315.1). Classification (NCBI taxonomy): domain Eukaryota; kingdom Fungi; phylum Ascomycota; class Dothideomycetes; order Pleosporales; family Pleosporaceae; genus Stemphylium; species Stemphylium lycopersici. The sequence continues at coordinate 41,620 of QGDG01000123.1, forward strand.
GCTAAGAGTACTGGTAAAGTTACCTTACCGGAATCTTGGAAGTTTTGTACGGTAACACATACTATTTCTTTGACTTCCTCTGGCATGTCTTCCAGCTCAGCTGGGAAGCTGGTATTTGGACGCGGTCATGGATATTCGGGTTTTTGTTATGGAATACTGACCGTAAAGCTAATTTATACGCGAAACATAGAGGTGTCATGGAAGTTAAATGACAGGTGTGAATTCGTAGTCAATTTTGACCCTCGATAAGAACCAAATTTTCATGAATACTTCTCTAGGGATGATGCCTGGGGATATTTATCTATAGCAAAATAAAGCTTCAAGCTCCATTCGAATAAGACCTTTTCCAATATTCCTTTTTCTCAGTCAACAAGTTTCTTTGTCCAGACAACTCAATGCCCATCCTGGCAATGATGTTAAACGGATCATATGTTAGCTTGTCGCGCTGCAATGAGTGACGCTAATGACTGTTTGGGATATTGCGGTTCGCAAATATCGTAATCTTCCAATGCGGGCTAGCTTGCCATGCCACTACCCCGCCAATACTGACCAATCGTGGATGTATACATCTATGTGACACTGCAAAAGAAGCTCAGCCGTTCAAAACAAAGTCTGCGGTGCGATAAGAATGTATGTAACTAGTTTGGGTTACGCTTTGCGTTGCGATAAATCACGCTGAGCCGCTCTCTGCATGTGGGTGGGGTCTATTTGGGGCTTCCACGCCATCGCATCCGGTAGAGAAAGTGGGTTTTTGAGTATGGCAGGAAGGTAACGCTGTACTTGCAGGATTGTGGGCTGTTTTTGCGCTTACGTCGGCGCCTCTACGTCGCGTACGTAGCGTCAGATCTGGTGCGAAGCCTTCGCCCGCCTGATAGGGCGCATGCGACGATCCCTAACCGGGCATAAAAAAGCACTTCGACTGTCTTCCATGTCAGTGTTCATGATGGGTTTCTCGTGGTTCCATGTGCCTGAGCGCAAGCGTAGCTAGATAGCCGATGGCCGTCAATCACTGGGAATGAAAACGTCTTATGAGGGCAGCCCAACCCACTTCCGTTCCATCGAGAACAATCAAACATGTTACAGCTTGCGCCCTACTTGATCTCGATGTCTTACCTGTAACAATATGCGGACTGGATGCGCATCAAGTACACGATTCGATGGTGTGCTGATCTCGTCGCTGAACTTTGCTGTGCTGCAACCCAACCCCACAACCTTACCCAGTTACACGCAGTGTTCACCGGTCAGATAACAATTAATCCACTCTTATCTCGGATCGAGGGTTCTTCTTGTTTGCCGGACACAGCCCACATCTTCTGGTGCCTCTACGCGTTCTAGCTAGTAGGCTTACTCTGCCAATCACACATAATCAAGTGAAGCATGTGAACATGTGGCTCACGCACAGCGTAAACTCAGCCCATGATTCGGTTTGATGGGGAAGCTAGTGAGCGCTCGCGGACATTCAAGGAACAAGTGCAAAGTCTTGTCGCTGCATGATCTCGAGGCAATGTTGTACTAGCTTTGATTTCGGCATCCAATAGGCCTGGGCAAACCTCCCAAGAGGCCTAGCATCGATGCATTGCCACATGAATCGCCTGACATTTGATTTGTAGTTTGTGGTGGCTTGTAGAAAAAGATTATCAGGCGAATCTTCTTGTTGACACAAAAAATGATGGAATCTCTTGTCACATGGCTGTCGTGGCCGCCAATGATGAGTAGTCGCCAGTTCCTCCGACCTTTAGGCTTGATATTCCAATCAAACACCCATGCAAGCCACGTCGACCCAAGATCGTTTTTTGTCAAGCCATTAGAACTATTTAGCAATGTAGTCGAGCGCAAGACCAGATTCTAGGATACACCAGCTGAGCCAAAGTTCGGCAGTTTCGGCCTTATTTAAACGTGATCTGGGTAACGTGTCCGTGCACCTCGTGCACGGATTCATCTCGTGCACGCCGAACACCACCTCAGCGATACTCAAATTTGAAGCTGTACAACGCCACACAATAGCCTAAAATTAAGGAAAACGTCAAGTTGTAGTATTTAGATGCTTGCGATTAACTTGTACTATCTATATTTTTGTGGGAGGTTGACGTTGCGGCCACGTGATGTGACTTTAGCTGGAGTAGCAGATAGCTCATCTCCAGCTTGAACACCAGCGTGAGCAGCGCCAGCGCGTTTTTGACGCTTGTTACTTGGTGAGAGTACTCGTGAGGCTTTACGCTTGCGTTGTTGAGCTTGTTGGATAGATTTTTTCTGGTGTTGAGCTTCAACTTTGCGCGCGCGTTCAGCTACTTTCTCAGCTCGCTTAAGCTCCCTCGCCTCCTTGAGCTGCTGCCTCTCCACACGCCTCTGCTCAAGCTCAACTTGACGCTGCAGTCGAGCCTCCTCGCGCTGATTCTTGGCCCGTGCTTTTTGGAGTTTCTCCTCCATCTCATCTCGCTCCCGTACTGCTTCTCTAGCTCGAGCCTCACGCAGCTTGCGAGGAGACCAGTGGACCGCGCCACCGTGATACTCCTGGCGCTGTTGAAGGTCAAGAGCTTTGCCCTTCTTCTTATGCTTCTTTTTATGTTGAAGAGCCTCCTTAAGCCCTCGTTCTCATGCTGTAAAAGCTCATACTGCACGGAGAGATGGTGAACGGTTGAGCGCAGCTTTCTTGCCTCATACTGATGGCTATCATTGACAGAAGTTCGTACTAACCGATCGAGCTTTCTCCAGTCATGATCAGAGAGCCCTGACGATGAGCTTCTCTCAGCTTCTGGCGTGCTGGCAAATCTACGAAGGATAACGTTGGCATCCATCGGCCAGATCCCAGTGGCTTCGAAGGCCTTCAATATGAGGCTCTCTGTGAAGGAGGATATCCATGCGCTCCAGAAGAGCGGGAAGAAGTCTCCTTTCTTGATTGGAATGAGGCCTTGAGCTTTATGGAGATGGTTAGTGAGCTCGTTAGAGTAGGCTTGAGAGAGTGGCTTGAACAGCACTACATCGAGCGGCTGGAGCGTATGAGTTGAATGTGGAGGAAGGATCATGAGGAGGATCCTGTGGCGATCACAGTAGTCGATAAACTCCATCGTGACATGAGATCCATGGCCATCAAGGATGAGCAATCGCCATCTCCCTGATCGCTGCTTTGTATAGCGATCAAACACCTGCTCCAGCCAAGCTAGACCTATGTTATCGTTTGACCAGCCTGTTGGAGATGATGAGACAAAGACCTTATGTTCTCCTGCCTTGATATCCTCTACCCAACTTGATCGTATAGCTCCTTTTTTAGCTGCGTAGATAAGGCTTGGGGGCAGCGCGCTCCCATCGGCGCAGCAGCAGGCCAGGACTGTCAGGAACTCGCGTGATCCATCCTGGAGAGATGCTCGAACCTCCTTCTTCTCCCATTGACGCCTGCTGAAGATCCTCTTGCTTCTGCCTATTAAGCTAATTAAGAAGCCCTTCTCATCTATATTGTATATATCTTGAGCCTCTAGGTGGTATTGGGTGATCTTTTGATGCAGCAGCTCGAAGTAGAGTCTATACTTTGACTTAGAATTAGCCAGGTGGCGCGTACGATCTATGGCGGTGGTCCACTTTGAGATAAGATGGATCTCGTGTCTGTTGATGAAGCGAGTAACCCAGCTCTCGCTGAGCTGCTGATGGGCTACTTCTGATGAGAAATTCCTGATCATCTCCCTTTTAGGGGGCAGGCCTTGCTTGGTAAGCTTGGTGATATACCGTACAAGCTCTAGCTCTTGATGTGGCGCGAGGGATTGTTTGCCGGCTGTATAGTCGGCTCTCGAGCGTGAAACGCCTCGGTGTCTTCGGCTCAACGCACTCCTTGATACGTTGTACTTATCAGCATATTGCTGGTATATAATTTCATCTCCAAGCTCTCGCGATTCGACTGCTGATAACGCTTTGTCAATAGCTGCCATGCTGGTTGAGTTATGATGCGTTGAAGTTTGTAGGTGTTTCAGTGTTTTGGTGTTCGGCGTGCGCGCTGCGCACGGGCACGTCATGTGCAAAGTCATGTGCAAAGTCTGAGGATATGAACGTCATTGAACGCGCTTCCCACCCAACCTTCCGATATTCCGAAGCACCCTCGAAGAGCTAAGCAAACAGGGTGTCATTGCTGAAGCTCGTTTGACGCCGTCGACGAAGCGATCGATGACAAGACCAGCACTGCAAAGGTCCTTGTCGGAGCCTGTTGATCTGAAGGAGGAGGTTAAGCCTATCAACATCCTGTATGAACAACGACTACAGTTTTGCACATCAAAGAAGCCGAAGTTCCGAAGTACTAATCTGTCTCGTAACGGGGTGCGTCTCCGTACCTAGGGACGCACCTTAATACATTTGTGCAACTGGTGCCATCCATCGCGCTTCTGTGGCTTCTAATGCCGGAAGATCGCTCACTCTTACGACCTCGTCTTTTGGCACCCGATGGACCAGCACTCTTTCGCTTTCGGCCACGTCTCAAGGTACTTGTGGATGCCGTGGCTTCTGCTGCCTCCTGCATAGCATTGTCACTCCCCAATCTAAGGACGACTCGATTTTTGGAATGCGGCCTGCAGGCGTAATCGCCAATCACTGTGTAACTATTAATAGAGTTGTGTGATGTGAACAGGATGAGTGGGGAGAGCCTGTGCTCGCGCGAATCTGTCCTAAGACCTATTAGCCTGTCCGGAACGGCATCTAGCGCGTGCATAGATGCCTTGGCATGGAAACTCTTGGCGCAGCCTAGGTCGGCATCCGAAGCTTCCACGCTCTTATGCCATCCTTTTCTAACCGCTGTGTTTCTCCATCTTGCTGCCATCATCCTGCCATCTGCAGCCTGTGCATACTTTCAAACGCGCTATTCTACCTTTGTCGCAACCACACCAAATATCACATTCCTCAACACGTCGCCTTCAACTTTCGGAAATCCATCGTTAACGCACCCGCCTGCTAGCAAACTTTACGCATCGTCGTGTCACTTATCATACCCCGCTAGTGTACATTGTGTTACAGGATGCCTATGGACCCCACGATAACCGAGAGTCCCCAGATTGAATCATGGTTGAGGGCAAAAGCACTACGGATCTTCACGCTGACAGTCGTCAACCTGGCAGTACGGAAGTATGCGAGCAAGCTCTTTACCCACTCTAGTAGCGTCATATTTTTCCTGAACTTCTGTATCAAACTTGGGAACTCTGTCACTCTATCCGAGGCAAATACTATGCGATTTATCGCAAGACATACCTCCATTCCTGTACCAAAAGTTTACTGTGCCTTTACACACCGCGGCAGAACCTATATACTTATGGAAAGAATCCGCGGCGAGACTGTAGCGAGCAGGTGGCGTTTGCTATCGAATACGTCAAAGTCGTTGATATTCAACCAGCTTAAACAGATGATACAAGAACTTCGATCTGTGCCTGGCCAAACCGATGGCGTCTCCAGCATATCCGGTGGCCCTATCCATGATTGTCGACTTCAACCATCTTCCTGGGGACCTTTTCGCACTATCACCGATTTCCACTTGTCACTTAGGAACAACGTGACTCTTGAGTCTCTTGAGGTACCAAACTCATTGAGCACTGTTGCTATCTTGGAGCTCAAACGACTTATTACATTTCATGAGTCAGTACAGCGCGCACCAGTCCTCACACACGGTGATCTCAGCAGCCTCAATATCCTTATCCGCGATGACAAGGTAGTTGGTATCATTGATTGGGATACTGCAGGGTGGCTACCTTATTACTGGGAGTTCACAATGGCATGGCACGCCAACCCCCAAAATTATTTCTGGCAGAACGAAGTGGGAAACTTTCTAGACGTGCAGGAGGAGGAACTAAATATGGAGAAACTGAGGCGTAAATACTTTGGCGAAGTCTGATCTCCTGTGTACTTTAAGGAACAAGTTCTTTCCCCTCCATGGCGTCCCACGTTGCTACCTTGCTTGTGTCAAACTGCCCTTGTCCATCAAAACGGTGGTCAGCAGCCTTCTTTCCAACGTACCACATGGCAGTGCTCCTCACAAAATCCCAGTCAGTATGACAAGTCCCTAACGCTTTTCCGTCATGAGCTGCCCAAGCGAGAGCCTCTTGAACCCACGAAACACAATTCCAACTCTCGTATCCCGCATATCCTGCACGTATGGGAGTTCTGGCAAAAGCTTCCATAAGCCGTGCTCCATCTGCAACTTTGCCAATCGCAATCCTAACCAAAATGGCAGAAGTTGGTTGCAGAGTTATTTCGAGATTCTCGTAAGCCCAGGTATTCTGAGGCTTTCCATCAACCATTTGCAGGAACTCCTTCACATGGCAGCGTCTCCCACTCGCAGAAGCTCCTTCGCTCTTTGGGCCAATGAGAAATGCCCAGTGATATCTGTTCTACTTTAGGTGTGTCCAAACTACAATCGAAGGATACCTACTTATCCTCGCCACCAGGCATTTTTGGTGCTCCGCTACGAGCGTAAAGAGCAATGTATAGTCGATCTTTATCTGATGGCATTTTCAAGCTCTAGTCAGACTTTTCTTTGGAAACTTCCCTTAGACTGCTAAAGTTTTGTCCATTATGTATACTATATACAGGCCCTGTGGCCTCAATGATTTAGAGACGCACTCTTGATGACTGTTTCAAGCATGTTTTAGTTAGCGCTAAGATACTAAAATCTCTTATCAGTGACTAACAACACTACCCGTTAGGATCAAGTGTTGGATATCATAACATCCCACGGCTAAAGCGCGCGGTTCGCTTCTGGAATGGTTCAATATGACTGTTGTGGGAAGTCCGTGAAGACGCCAGGTCTTAAGCCTAGCCCTGACATAGGTCCCACTGTGACACTAAAAGTGCATCGTGCATGGTCTCTAACAAGGTTAAGAGGTCCTTCATCCTATCATCTCACCGGTCTTCAACGTCTAGCCCTTTAGCCGCTTGGGTTGAAATCTCCGCACACAAGAGATGTGCACTCTCCATACTGCCTTGCATCAAACATGGAGGATGCTGCGGCTGCTCTGGAGACTTAGCGGTACCCTGTACCAATATTGCCGCCTCAGACTAACTCGATGACAGCCTATCGTCATAGTTACCAGATTACAAAGACGGGCCGCGGTAACATCGTTGTGCTAGAATTTTTTTGCTTATGGTGAGCTAACGCTTTGCGAGTAAAGTTTCATCGAGGGTCTTTGATGTGCCATCCTGTAGGCAGCAGGGTGGCAACTCTCAATAGCGTGAACCTAAGCGTTTACTTTAGCGTGACAGCGAAAGCCGGATATAGCTGATAGTGGGGTGGATTTTGCCACACCCATCCCAATGTCGATACAGTAGTAATTTTGGCTGTAGGAGTTGATTTGATTCATCAATACTTGGTCATCTGACCTTTTCTGATATCTATACACCCATGGAGGCGCGCTGGGTAACTGTCGACCGTGGAGTTGGTCTTCTTGGGATCAAGCTCACGCCAAGCCTCATAGAAGCGCTTCACCCCTGCTGTCGCTGTCGTACATCGTCGTCTGAAGAACTTCTGGCGTAGAGGCCTCACCCAAGTTTCGATGACAATGAGACCTGGTGACGCTGGCAGTGCAACGGTATAGTCCACCCCATTCATGTCCAGCCACCACAGGACTTCAATCGGGCAATCAGCTGAGTCTCTATTCTGCATCAGCCCCCTAAGTGTGTGAAAGTATCGCATAAGGGGGTATCGCGTCATCGTCGAAGCTGGTAATCGTAAGGTAGCCATCTTCTCCGCACTTTAGAAGACGCGTCGACCCGTGTAGATGTGTGCTGGGCGCGCAGTAGGAACGAGACGCGAGAGGCTCGACGTGGTACCCTAGTAGGACGAGGGTGTGGTGGCCGTGCCGTGCGCTGTAGAGGTCAGCGTAAGAGGGCAATGGATAGCCGTGCAGCTCTAAATATCTCGATAATAGAACAGTGTTCCTAGATGTGCGAGCTGAGTCAAGCGCGCTATGTTGTTTTCTTGGTCTGGCGACGGCATCGCACCAGGCCTCAGGCGGGGTAGTTGGGGCTCTATGCGCCTGCAGAATGCTAGCCGCAAGGCTGTAGAGCGACTGTAGCCATGTTGAGAGCGTCTTTAGCGTTGTGAGCTTAGCAAGATAGCAGAGACACGATGCACACTGATGTTGCCTGGCCTGTGGTAATGCGGAACGGAGAAAGAGGGGAACGTAAGCGCGACGCACTTGTGGGCCCGCAGAAGCTACCCCGCCGACAAGTCCAACCCCCTCAGCTTCTGTCCTCACGAACCCGCTGCGTCCTTGCCCTGAGAAAGCCTGGCTGTTTGGGCGAAGCTGTCGGCCGCCTCCCATCTCAGCCCAACTCTGACCTCCATCGCGCGCGCTGTTTGAGGAGCCGCCGTTTGAAACTGCTGTCCTAGATCGCGCACCCTTATTTGGACGATGCAGCTGGCCGATTTCTGCACCAGCCGGCCCTAAAACCCCATCGCGCTGTCTGGCTTCCAGTTTCGAGCCACCACCTGGGCAGTGTCATCTGCGGCACCCACCATCATCAGCCTCATGGGCAGCAGAGCCTCACGGCTCTTACCATACGACCATCACCGCCGCGAAATGGAATCATTGGTGAGTGTTGTTTAGAGCAGATAAAGTGGCAGACGGTACGGTTGGCATAATCTATAGCTAGATATCTCTCCCGAACGTCCGCGATGCCGAACACCTCCACCTCGAACACGAGCGACTCAAGTCACCCAGCGACGGGAGCACAGATTGGTTGACTGTATTCAATAGTCGTTATATATATCAGACTGCTAGGTTACTGGCGAGTTACAAGCCACGGTCAAACCAATCTTGCACAAGCTTAAGTGCCGTAATGTAATTTTCCATAAGAGTGAGATAGTCGTTTCGTTGGAAGAGTTGTCGATTAAAACACTCAGTAGGGTGGAAGAGCAAATTCGCGGACATTTGACCATCTTCATTGGAGTGCCCCGTTTCTGTGTCCAACTGGACTGCGCGGATGCAACACATGTCAGCAGGCACGTCCATAAACAGTTCGGTAGATACGAAGGACACGTACCGGTGAAGAAGCGGTGCCGAATAGAGCTGTCGATAATTGGAAACACGGCGAAGCTTGCGTTCGGCCAAACGTCAACACTGCGTTCCTGACTGATGTTGCCCCAGTAAGACAGTAGAGACGCGCTCCCGAGCATGAAGCAGGTGTCCTGCATAGAGCGGCCTCGAGGCTCGGGCGAGAGAGGAGACATCCCTTGTTGGATATGCTGGAGAACAGCTAGCGCTGCCGGTGTTTCTGGTTGAATCAAGGCTGTGGGGTCCCTCCATCGGAAGGTTGACTGCGTGTGGCAGATAACAACCCAGACATGGCCAGCATATGGAGTAGCCCAGATGCGCCAGTGGTGGCGCCACCTGTATTCACAGCCAAGGCCTGTCGTATCCTCATTATGCCCAGTGTCATCATTCATCCAGATGTCTGCGAGCAGTATCTACTTGGGTGCTGCTACACACGCCATCAGTACATATATTAGGTATGCTGAGCAAGGCTTGCACCTGGATATCCTAGCACGTTGTCTAGGCTCGGAAACTCTTTCAGGCTCATAGGCACAGGAGGTGGGAGGTCCCGAATTGGCATAGCAGTGTCAGGATGGCTGCGCATAACGAATCGAACAAATTGGATTTCGCGGGACAGGCGGCCACGGAACCAAGGCGGGCGGATGGTTCCTCCGGTGTCAGAAACGTCGGCCACTGGCAGGCGACGTGCGGTGGGCATGACGGACGAGAGGTGAGTGATTCTAGTGTGCTGTTGCTGCTGCGGTCAGTACATATAGCAACGCTGGCGCTCTCAGGCGCATGGGGTGAGTAATTACACGTAAAAGCGGAAGCGACAAAGTCTGAGAAGCCAAGATGCAGTTTGCGCTCCTGCTAGCGGGTTGGCGAAGGTGGATGTCGAAAGAGTGGAGGAGAGAGAGGCTACACGCCAAGCCTGAATGGCATCGCACCGTGCCGACCGTGCGTAGCGGTGAATGGACGGGTTGTGACTGCGCGTTTGCAGTGAGAGAGTTGGCAAGGGTCCTGAGTTCCGGTTATAAACGGCAAGTGCTTTTAGCCACCATGAACTTTGCAGCTACTACAATTCCGTTTGCAACCGATTCTCGTCACTTTCGATATCGTTCTCATCAATAAGTGTAATGCCTCCAGTATTTCCAGCATGCTCGTCGCATGTCAATGTGCCCTTGACTTCTGCTGCCGCATTTGGGTGGTGGAGTCCGAGTTCCGAGGTGATGGATTCAATCAGCCCTTGGCCTGCTGCCAATGATATTTTGTTCTGCTGCTGCGCGATAGTTTCCTGCAGCACCAGCTCCAGCTGACGGACTCTACGTTCTGCTTCTTGCTTCATCACTTCCGTATTATGGTCCATATTCTTGACCCACGCATCCACTCTTGAATGCATAGTTACGTGAAAGGGTCCATTTCCTTGGCTATTGAGGATAGAAATTCCTATATGCATGTGAGATGTCACTTGTTAGATAGAAAGATGGCTAAAGTACATACCAGCTGTAGTCCCTGGACTCGATTTGTCGATAGCCTCAGTTTGCACTACTTGTGCGACATTGATTGACCTCCCAGGCGATGCCTTACGTTTCTTTGAGATATTTTCTGTTAACTTTTCTGATGGCGGTCTTGTGAAGAGGTCTGGAAAGTGCTCGCTTGCCTGCTCTTTAGACTGGAACACGCGATCCACAAGAAGAGACTTGAGGACAGAGACGAAGTTGCTGATATACGCGTCGTCAGCAGATTCTTTCAAGTCAGGTAAATGATTTAGGAGAATTTTGCGTATAGTCTTGCTCTTTCGCACATTCTTTCCAGTGAAGAGCTCGCGATACGTTAAGAATACCTGTCGACGATCAGCAGGTGCTCGGGCATCCAGCTGGCCTCGAAGTATCGTGGAAGCAATCTTTTGTCTTGATCCTGGCTTAGCATGGCTCCCTGGTTGCGTGTTCATGTCCAATGTTCGTGTCTAAAGTGCCATGCGTTGCCACCCCACCGTTGACGATGCTAGCGACGCGGGCAACGATCGGCAGTCTTGGCGACGCCCCACTCCACGACGCGTACGGTACCACGCGCCGCAAAAGACAACCACAGCACCATCCAACAGCCCCAACGCTAGGCGCTTCACACTGAGCGGATGTCCTCTCTCAGACCCTCCCGCAGTTTGCACGGATCGTCCACGCCGTCCTCAGTGTTATGAGCGAGCATTCAAACGAACAACGGCCTCGACATGTACACCATGCTCGATGCTACTCGTGCTAACACCTACATATCACCAAACGCTGTAGAAGCACGAATGTTCTGCGCTATATCTACTTTCGGTGAGCGACGTAGGCTCTGACATCTAATAACGTTGAACGTTGAAGAGGAAAAGACACATTGCTATACAGTACAGCTGTGCCGCTGCGCCTGCCCTCCTCTCGCTCGACCTTGACCACGGATCCGTTTGTAGAAGAGAAGCCGTCAGCATCCACATCCTCCAACGAAGCGCACCACGCGCAATCGAACAGCGCGACACCGCCAGCGACAAGCAACCCCCGCCGACGCACAATTTAAGAAATACACAGGGCGGATGGGCAGGACGAGCCTTGGCTTAGCGCAGGCTGACGCTGCGGCGTACACGGTAGGACAGACATGCGCTCTGCCAGTCGGCGGCGGCTGCTGGTTGACCAGATCTTCTCTACCTCAAACTCGTCGTCTTCGCCAGCAGTATCGCAATAGGACAAAACTAAAGTCCTGTGTTGCCAAGCATCGCTCACGCTGCATGACCACAACCGACCCTTCGACGACGCCCCAGACATGAGCCACAACGATGCCTAACAAGACCAATGTCAGTATTCCCGCTCCACCAATACGCATCAACGCTGTTGCAATCGTTTCTTGATATCCTCTCAAGACATCTCTTGACAGACACAGTCCGTGCCTACCCATCGTTTCAAACGGCGCATTCAACTTCCGGGTCGGTGAGCTCGAGACTTTCCAAGACCATATCTCTCCTGCATTTAGACGTTAGCATTGCTGCTCAAGGCCCTTGCAAGGACAACAGGACTTGAGTTGTTAAGCCCTCCAGCGCATTGGGGATCGATGCAAAAGTGCAGCTTACTTTCAGTCTTGAGCTCGCAGCGTCTAACGATACTCCCAGCTATTCGTCTCCTGACAAACTCCTCTCTTGCAGCCCTCGCGAAGCTCAGACTTGTGCGGTAGTCCATTTTTTTTGAACCAAAGTACTGTCTCTCCACTTGAACGCCCGCCCACTTCTTGAGCCTGTATGCGACCCGTTCGGTGGGCGACGCTCCCATCCACATTACGAACGTGCTTCCTGGGCCGTCTCAATCGATATCGGGCTCAGTCGAAGTGCAAGCCAAGCCTCGTCTTAATGTGCTCGGTGTCGTAGACGATGCGATTAAGCAGTACAGCAACTGGCAGCAGTCACGAGTATCGAGTGAAGAGTAGAAGGACAACTTTGCAACATCTTTGACATGGCTCTAGAGTTTGGGCTCGATCAGCAGCAGCTCTACGACGATCAAGACTCTGACATCGCTATCTCACAAGGCATGAAATCAGGCGTCGATCGACGATTCATACGCGACATGGCTCGCTGGATCCACCACACCTACCTAGTATACGAGCCAAACTTCTACATGTGATACTTCTTTCAAACCCACTCGCCTTCATCTGTATGAGTTGATCTAAATGGGGTAGCCGTTAAAGTGACTTAGTCAATCGTGCAACGTAGGGCGCAAATTAACCTCGTTGCAGACGACTTGTTCAACGTCTATCGCACGGACAGGCGTATTGGACGTAAGGAAAGCTTTCCAATGGTCATTTTCCAGGAGGGCGGGGGCCACCTGTTGGAGCGGGGCTAAGGCTGTGAGGGAGAACAAGATGCAGTCCAATTAAGCGCCAAAATACCCGGCATCAACCCTTCTTCGAGGAACCCCACATCCCGGTTTACCGCCTCTAACGATTCTAACGCCTTAATCTCCTTAATAAACTATCTAGAAGCATTAACTAATTGTTCTTTCCTACGCTTTAATATCTTCCGCTATTTCTAAAGACGATTTTTCTTAGCCTGAGTGTAAGGGGCTGCGCTCCGTGGAGCAATCGCGAGGTATACTAAAGTTGTATTCGATAGAGAGCTAAGCTCTGGGCTACGTAGCTATCTATATATACCTAGGTAAAGAGCGGTAAGAAGAGCTCGCTTGTTGCCTGAGCGACTATCGGGTCGGACCGAACGAAGAACCGAGATATCATCGAGGATAAGAGAGCAAAGGGCTCTAGCCCATTACACTGAGCTGCTAAAAGAGTATTTAACGTAGACACCTTGGCCTTATCTATATCAGCCTCCTACTGCTCTAAATAAGCCAGCTTACTGTCTAACTTCGAAAAGTTTGGAAGAGGCACCTCCACTAGCATATAAGTTTCTACACTATTCTTATAATAATTACTACACTCTTTCTTTAATAATGACATTTAACACTCTAAATTCTTCTTCGCGCAATATTGGTACGACACTATAGCGAGTGTCATAGTATAGTTTATTTAATTACTAGTAGTGTGACGATAGGCGGTGTTGTAGGACACTACTAAGTTAGTTTATAAGGATATAAAAGCGGAATAGGGGGATAGTGTTATAAACCTAAGAAGAGACTAAGTAAAATATAAATTAAAAGGATAATAGAATTTATAAGGACAGGTTAGATAGAAGGTTAATGTGATGGGCTAGGCCCAGAGTGAGGATCCTCGGTGGTACCTCGGTTGTGCCACCTCACATTATAGGTCGCGGTGGCGACCTTAAGTATCAACTACGCAACGATATCAGCAGCTCTGATATCTTGTGCCAGCCTTTTTGGCGCGGTGGGCGAGTTGTAGTTGCTTGCTAGGTCCGCTAGGACCCAACCCGTTACAGTTAACACTTTAAGGACTAATAGATAACGCCACCCTATAGGGCACGTGATCCTACAGGCTTAGCGGAACGCCACTATAGGACAAGGCACGTGTGTCCCACGAAGTACCACAATGTCCCACAATGTCACATATATGGGGCAACGTAGGACTTATAGGATTCTACGAGACACCTCTAGTATATAGTAGTAGATAATAATGTAACGGGTTGGGTCCTAGCGGACCTAGCAAGCTGTCACAGGGGCGGCAGGCAGGGAAGGTAGGTGCACGTGATCGGTGTATTCACTACGTATCGCTGACAGGACAGGGTCGGACTAAGACGAGGACGTAGCTCAAGGAGCCTACGACGGGGTGCGTTCGCGCAGGAATTTCAGTGATCGCGCAGCTGCTCGCTTAGCAGCTTGGCGCGCTCTCATTGGCTATCTGGGCCAGCGCCGTGACACAAGCAACTACAACTCGCCCACCGCGCCAAAAAGGCTGGCACAAGATATCAGAGCTGCTGATATCGTTGCGTAGTTGATACTTAAGGTCGCCACCGCGACCTATAATGTGAGGTGGCACAACCGAGGTACCACCGAGGATCCTCACTCTGGGCCTAGCCCATCACAAATAAGCCCTTATAGTCTATTATGTTTAACTTTAAAATCTAAGGATTAGTACTTAATTCTTAACCCTCATACTATTACATCGATCTACCAATCGTGCTACAGTAGTTAGCGATTACAGCTTCACCCCTACAGGCACCATTTTAACAGTCTGGTCATCGTTAGGTGGAGAAAGGATCAATCCCATTAACCATTCTGCGACAAACATCATAGCGCTGAGCAATGCATGGAAGGTGGGGCTGTTTAGAATCGTTGTGTACTTGACTGTAGGGGTACAGCCATTAGCGATTGCGGCTTCACCCCTACACCTAGGTGCGCACCGATCTTGATCATCCCCACCTTCCGTACATGCGCGTAGCGATAGATGTTCGCTGCAAAACAGGCGATGTGATTGGTCAATGGTTGATATAATGATGACTGTTTTTTGGAGCGCTGCCTGCAGGGGTGAAGCCGCAATCGCTAACGACTGTACACTCTCATGCACTTGCAGCTTCCGGTCTGCACACGCGGCTCAGTTGTCACCGCGCACGGGGCATCGATTCGTCGAGTTTACACTTGCTCTGAAAAGGCTTAGACTCTGTAGATATCTCAATTTAATTAGTCCGAGCATCGAGCAGAAGATTGACTCATGGCAATGCGAACGAAAGCTAGCACTATTTAGGTAAAGTCACGACTAAACGAGAAAGGATTAGCATGGGACCAAAAGTCGCCTGCTTACAGGAACCCGAAGCTGCAAGTGCATGAGAGTGTATCTCTGATACTTGTAATGGGAAAAAGTGCTCATGGAGGTGAGGGAGGAGCGCCAGGACAACGCACGTGACACGCGCAATGCCCTTACCTCCCAAACCGTAACACGCTATCCTGGCTAGTACTTTCGCATTGTGCGCTTGCTGTGTTTGGTTAGCGCAAAACTATATGCTCGATTAGTTAACTAGAAATTTACA
The DNA here is from genome assembly GCA_003268315.1 of Stemphylium lycopersici. Lineage (NCBI taxonomy): Eukaryota > Fungi > Ascomycota > Dothideomycetes > Pleosporales > Pleosporaceae > Stemphylium > Stemphylium lycopersici. The sequence continues at coordinate 57,067 of QGDG01000123.1, forward strand.
ATAGTGCTAAGGCTTTAGGCAGCAGCGCTAGAGAACATACTTACACGGAAACACAGCTTACTAATTATGCCTTGAACATGCGACATCTAAAACGCCGCCCCCAAATATGCTCAGCCACAACGATTAGCGACGCAGCGTCTTTAAAAACCCGCTCTCTCCTGTCTGCCCTTCTAAATTATCACCCCCTCCCTCGTATGAGTTACCAATATTAATACCTAACCTAGTCTGAACTTGCCTACACTATGATGGACGGACATACCACCATGAACCTCATGCAGTTGACGGTCCCACCTGAGCCGTACATGAGGCTCGATGACACGCTACTGGACTATAGCGAAGCACACGTCACGACAAAAGCTATGCTCGCCTTGATCGAGAGTCACTATGTTTGGGACTGGCCATCAAAATCGAATCATCCAGCGCTAACCGAGGACGATCGTGACCCAGAAGGACGAAACAAGGACCCAGATGAAGACGATGAAGAGTATGCGGACAGGATGCGAAAGTGGGAAGCGTGGCCAAACAAACGAGCTAGGAATGAGAATGGGTGGCTAAAATGTGCACTTATCACTGCTCGAGTTCTCGATTGCTTGCAAAGATCCAGTGAAAACGGGCAGTCCCTCATAGTCAGGTACGAAGGCTCGAGATACTATTTCAGTCCCAAAAATTTCTACGAGTACACTTGGATGTGCCTCAACCAAGGTCATGGACCACGCACTTAGAGGCAACAGTCTCCAAAACCAGAGGCATTAGAGACAAATATTGGGTCTTAGTATAGGAACAGAGCTTTAGCAATTGTGGAAAACGTTATCGCAAGATAGAACGAGGGTGAAAAGCTAGACGAAATCATCCTAGTGATGACTTTGGACTTTCTTTTGGAGCGGGCTCCTTACATACTAAAAGCTCAGCAGTTGATAGATGAGGTCGAGTGTAAGGGGCAGTTATAGGCAATAGTATTTGCTTCACACTGCAAGAGAATAGTGGAGGATGGCTCTGTATTACTACACTAGGTAGGGTGGTAGTAAGGGGACAATAATTCTTGCCCGTCTTCCCCTGCGCGAAGCGCAGATTAAGAGCAGGCACCTTAGCCAAGGCGCGAGTGCAAGAAGCAAACATGTTGGGACGAAATCCTTCTAACTAAAGGCTTTCGGCCTGGGTGTTATATCGAGGCCTTTGAGATAAAAACATCCATGGTAGCGTTGCGACTATTCCAGCTCCACAACGCTACAAGCGAAAACTTTGCTAAGAACGTGGCTGATTATCTGGTAACGTCCATCCCTCCGTGGCGGGACACCCTGTGTGCCGGGACCGGCCAATTAGATTGCTTAAATCACAGACTTCTGCCCAAAATCTGCAAGTTGATTGGCCGGTCCCGGCACGCAGGGTGTCCCGCCACGGAGGGATGGACGTTAAATAGATAGTCTGTTGGTAGGCCTTATACGATCGTACGGGTGATAACAACAACGAGGTTCTTCTGGTTTCTTGGTATTGGTAATGTCAATCCAAGCGTGCCGGGACGCAAGGTGTAACGGGACACTTTTTCTTCCGGCGGCTCGGATTACCCGCAGCGTATCGGTATATAGTAAAGCGCAATGCGCATCTACTTTGCAGCTGTTACTCTCTTAGCATATTAATCTCCGACACCGAAGAGCACGTTGTTAGCTCTGCTACCGCTTGTCATGTTAATGCTGTAGACCGACTCTCCTCTAACACCCCCCTATTCGTTCGCGACAGTACATCTCTGCGAAAAGCTCGGTAGGCTAGAAGGGGAGCTAAGATAGCAAAGATTAAGATTTGATTGATTTGATTGGGTTGATTTGATTTGATTGATTTGATTAGATCCTACACGGTTGCAGCCGCGAAAAGCAGCTATGCCCGGCTGACAGGCTTGGCAGACAGCCGACGCGGTGCGGACGTTGATCCGCGCCACCCCACTTCATTCCAAAGAACCATCTGTCCCCAGAGGCCTGCCGTTTCCCTCTCATCACTATCTACGTTTGGCTGTCACCTCATCTAGATAATGACTCTACTAACTGAACACTGTTCTTCTAGGCTCGTAGAGGCACGGTTGCCTCGTGTTCTGCGTCTGCAATACCTTCAGTCTCCCCCCAGCGCTCAGCTATCGTCTTCGCGCCTGCGATCCCCATTTTGCCCAAGGATCTGCGTCTGCTCTACATACTCGATGGCTTTGGTGGCTAGCTGTGGCGTGCCTAGGATGGTCCGGATGTTGTCTCGTCCGGACAGGTTGGCGAAGATACGGTCCCGGAGATGTCTGCGCTTGCTGCAGTGGAGAAGGATATGTGCGACGGTCTGTCGTCTCGCTCCGCAGTCGCAGCGCGGGCTGGTGACGTCTGGCACTCTTCGGGCGAAGAGAAAGTCGTTGAGTCCGATCTTCTCGGTCCGCAGCTGCACTAGCAGCGCGCTCTCCCGCTTGGTGAGCCCCTCGTGGAGCCGGAGTACTTTCTTGGTGGGCGTTGGAGTGTGTCTGTAGGTTGCTCGGCCCTTGGTGTCCTTGCGCCACTTTGCTATCCATGCCCGTTCGGCTTGTATGCTGCACCATCTTTTCACAGTCGACCTTATAGTGAACAGTTGGGGAGGCGCGTCTGCCGGCAAGCTTCTGCGGCCGTCTTTTCTCCATCCGGTGGCTTCCTTGGCCGCTTTGTCGACGGCCTCGTTCCCGGGTATGCCGACGTGGGCTGGTATCCATCGGACGGTCACTGTCCGTCCGTTGTCCTGGAGCTCCCGGACCTGTCGCGCGATGTCCGCGAGGATGTAGGCGCCTGACCGTCCCTCCGCCTTAGCGATGGACCAGACGGCGGCCTGGTTGTCTGTGTATATGGCGACGTCTCGTCGCGCACCGTTTCGGCTCGCATACTCTTGAGCGATCTGCAGTGCTAGGCTAATGCCTTGTAGTTCTGCTGCATATACCGTCGATTCTGTGTCTGAGCCCATGTGTACGGATCGCGCCTGTTGTGTGAGCGGACATAGTGCCGCAGAGCCTATCTCGCCTTCGATGCCGCTGCCATCTGTGTAGATGCTAAGGCTGTCCTCCTTTACGTGTTCTTTGTCGTGTCGCGCCCGTGCTTCCTCGGCGGTCGCATCAATGTAAGTAGTTGGGCCCTGTCTCCATGGCGGCGTGAGGAAGCACGGAATCTGCTCTTGCCTGCCGAAGTCTTTAGTTCGCATGCTCGTTATGTCGTTGTAGACCTTCTGCCAGGAGCTGGTGTGTCTGCGAGTCTTGTCTGCGACTGTCGGCTGTGCTATGTTCGTCTGAAATCCTGAGGTGGCTGCGATGTTCTTGCTCGAGAGTAGGCGGACGACAGTGTATGAGTTGTGCTTCCATATTTGCTGCTCGATAGGGAGGAGAAATGTCTCTACGTCTAGTGCCGCTCTTGATGTAGCTCTGTATGCCCCGCTGATGACCCTGGCTGCTCTTGCTTGTATGCTCTGCAGTGTGTTGAGCATCCTCTTAGTGTAGAGTTTTCCTTTCATGCTAGCGTTTGACCACACTGAGCATGCATACATCATCTGCGGGAGCACTGTGCCTTCGTATATTCGCCGCAGGTCGCGGAGGCTAGCGCCCCAGTTAGATCCTCCCAGGCAGCTGAGCGCATTTACTGTCTTTGTCGCTTTCCGCCTGGTCTCCTCGGTGTGTTGCTTCCAGTGCAGTTTCGCGTCCATCGTCAAGCCAAGGTATTTGCATGTTGCTTCAGGTCGTATCTCGCCCCACTCAGTATGAATTGAGACTTCCGTGTTAATGCGCTTGCGTGACCTTGTAAAGTGGGTGAGCTGGAACTTGTTTGGGGCGAAGACCGATGCGTGTGTGCTGGCCCATCGTTGTGCTTTCTCAAGGGTCTTGCCTAGTGTCTCACATGTCTGCTCTGTCGTTTGGCCCCACGCAAGGATGCCGACGTCGTCAATGTAGCCTGTGGACATGGCGTCTGGCGCTTGGTTGCATTCATCTATCAGATCGGCGTTGTAGAAGAGGTAGAGGATAGGCGACAGCGGCGAGCCCTGGGGTATACCTGTGTTGATCTGGTATGCTGTCGACCGGAAGCCGTCGATTGCGATGCTGGTGTGTCTGTTGCTGAGGAAGCTTGCGATCCACTTTACTGTTTTCTCGTCTACTCGTCTCTTCCGCAGATCGTGAAGCAGACGTGTGTGTGAAACGTTATCGAAGGCTCCGGAGACATCGAGCAGCAAGAGACTCGCCACCCGTCCAGTGTTGTGGCTCCATGCTTCGTATATCTTATGGGTCACGGCGTGAAGAGCGTGCTCAGTCGAGCGCATCTTCCTGCCGCCCATGTGTGTCGGCGGTAGGACGTGATGGATCTCGGCTAGGTAACTGAGTCGCCGTGCTATGACTGCGTCCATGATTTTGCCTGTAGTGTTCATCAATGCGATGGGCCTGTACGACTTTGGTGCCGTGTAATTGTCTTTGCCCGGCTTGCGTAAGACGACCGTAGTCGACTCGCGGAAGTGGGCCGGGCAGTATCCTAGGTGTAGGCTCTGGTTGAAGATCCTCGTCAGGTGAGCTGCAAGCCGGGCTGATCCCGCCTGCAGGGCTTTGTTGATGATGCCATCCGGACCTGGTGCTTTGAGTGGTGACGCTGCCCGTATGGAATCTCTAACCTCTTTCTCTGTCACTGGCGGCATGTCCACTTGATCGTCGTAGTGTGCGTTTCTTATGTCCTCCAGATCTGCCTCCGGTGGTACTGGGAAGAAGGTGTCTCGGAAGATGTCTGCTTTCTTCGCCGGATCTGTTACCTCCTGCTGTGTCTCTGGGTGTTGGATGGCAGGTGTGACCACAGGGGCCGGGTTCTCTCTCGTCTTCGCCCATTTGACGAGTCTCCACAGTGCTTCTGGCGACTTCGCGGCCTGCTCTACCTGTTCTCTGTGAGCGTTCCTTAGTGCTTTCTTGATCGTTCTCGCTTTGTGGTTTCTTGCCGCACGATAGGCCTCCCACGACTCGCCTGTGTGACGCTGGCTGTGTACTCTCTTAAGTCTCTTTGCTTCTGCGAGCACTGCTCTGCACTCTTCCGACCAGCCTTCCCTGATGCGGTCTGACGGCCGTGAGTATGGTATTGCTTTGTCAATGGCCCCTTGAATTGCCCCAACGATCTCTTGGACATAGGTGTCAAGCGCTGTCTTGTTTGCGGGTCTGCGAAGTGGCGGCAGGGCTTGTTTTAACACTTTGTTATAGACAGCCTCATCTAATCGTTTCCAGTCTCGCTTTGGTATTGCATCGAGTTGCTGTATCCTCATATCTATCACAGTGCTGATAGGTAGGTGGTCAGAGTCGTGATCGAGGTCCCGGTCGACCTGGCTTCGGATCACCCGATCGACCAGCCCCACGGTCACCAGACAAAGATCAATAGTTGTGCGTGAGGTTCTTTCTTCGTACGTGATAGTTCCAGGTGGTAGTGTGCTACCCAGGTTGAAATCCTCCATGATCGCCAGTAGGTCTGCAGACTCGGGGTCGATGTGCCTCACGCCTGTGCCTCCCCACATGGGGTGGTGCAAGTTAAAGTCGCCGAGCAGGATCTGCTCGCTGGATTGATTGTCGTGCAGTATTGTGCGGACATCCACTAGTACGGTACTGTCGCTCTCGCTGCGCCTCGCTGGGTTATAGACGTTGTGTATGATCACGTTTTGCTCCTCCTGTTGATCGTCGCCAAACTCTACTATAAGCGAGCAGATGTCTCTACTATGCTCCTTAAACTGCCACTTCTTGTGGTCTAATCTCTTGTTGATGAAAAAGCATACCCGGGCGGGTCCTGCCTCGTTTCCTGCTGGGCAGCAGAGGTGGAAGACGCGTTTCGCTGGATGGTGTGTCGTCGCCGCGAAGGGGTTTCTCCATGGCTCCTGGATGACCAGAATGTCATACTCATGGATCCTGGGGTCCCGCAGCATGCTCGCCATCACCATGTTTCTTGATTTGTGCACGTTGTACTGTAGTATGCTTAGTGTGTTGTGCTTATTCATGCATCATCGTCGGAGTCGATCTCCATGTGGTGACTGCTGTTGTTCTGTATCGCCCGGGTGTTGAGTCCAGTCGATTCCAGAGCTCTCCTGCTAGGTATGATCTGTCGATGCGGTCTTTGGCTCGCGCTGCCTTGTGTCGGTGAGATCTCCTGATCCATCGAGTCGACATTGGTTCCTGCATTGGTTCTCTTCTGTCCTCTTCCTGTTTGCGATTGGTTCCTGGTAAGCTGCATCGGCTGCGTATCTGCCACTGGTTGACTAGTCCTTCTCCTTTGAATCGTAGACGTCGGGATATCAATCTGCACGTTTTGTCCGGCTGTTTGCGAAACGTGGTGGTAGCGCGGCCGCATTTCGTACGCGGTCCTTGCCTTGGCTATCTCGTCCTTCCTGGTCGGGCACTGGCGGCTCCACGCTTCGTGCTCGCCGCGGCAGGCGGCACATTTCCTAGTCACGGCTTGTCCAGCCCTCGATGGGCAGTCCCGGGTGTCGTGCTCCTGCGCACAGTGGCCACATGCTGTTGCTGCCTTGCACTGGGTTCCTATGTGGCCGTATCTTTGGCACTTAAAGCACTGCTTCACTCGGCACTGTCGCTCGTATCGCTCGCACTGGAAAACCTCGCCTTGCCAGATCAGACCCTCGTCGATGATCTTGTTGGCGTCCTCTGGTTTGGTGAACTCGATGGTGATAGTTGTTGCCGTCTTGGCAGTAGCATCTCTAGTAAGCCAGCCTATGTGCCTTATCTCCGCCTGGGGTATGAACGGTCGGTTGTCCTGCAGTATCTGCGCTCTAATCTCGTCGAGCTTGCTCATGTCCATCGTGCTCGTGCGTATACCGTGTGCGAGGACGCCGAACGTCGGGATTTGCACTGTAGTCCCACTGCCTATGCGGTGAGCCCAGTCGTCCGCGAACTGTCGTAGCGCCTCGGCTTCCCTGCTGCTTGCTGTCTTGATGCTCAGGTCCCCGCTCTTCAGCTGGTTAGATGAGACGATCGTCACGTTGACTATGTTTTCATTGCCACTTTGCTCGATGGCACGCTGGACATGCATTTTGAGGTTGCTAGGATTCATAGCCCTCAGACTCTGTACGGTGAGGGGGTCTCTAATATTCATGATGACCTCACGCTGCGTCTGCGCAGATGGCTGTTTGACACTTTGTGCATTGTATGTACCTGCTAGCGGGACTCCCCTAGCTGCCGCCGCAGCGTAGCTCATTGGTCCGTTCGCCTGCTCTTGTGGTCTCTTGTTCCTGATCTCTCGCGCAATCTCCAGCGTCGCTTTACCCACCTCTGTGGCGTCCTTGGCTGCCGCCCTCGCCTCTTCTGCCATGTTGCCATTTTGTTGTATCTTTGTTGCGGACTGTTGTACGAGTTCTACGGTGGACTTGAGTTCTTGTTTGATTTGGTCGAGGGTTCGCGCCGTGCTTTCTGCTGTCGCTCTTGCCTCGGTCCGCGCGACGTTGAGCGCGTCGCTGAGACCACCGAGGTCAGGGGAGTGCTGTGTCTTCAGCACGAACGTCAATGCGCCGCGAATGATGTCGCCAACGATGTCTGCCGGCAGAGGCTGCTGGCCTCCGTTGCGCTCAATTAAGGATAGCACCTCGCGAAGGAAAGCGCTGAGGTTGGTAGCATGCTCGTCTATTGGGATCGGCCAGGTCGACCGTCGAGGCCACGGTGTCGCCATGACGCCTCAGCAGCAGTGGGCGCTACTTCTGAGTGCTGGCTAGTCGAAAGCCGTCTCTAGCGGACGTTTTGCGCGCGTTGTACTACGTTAATTCCAAAAAGTGAAATTCTCGCTGTTGTCGTGTTTTTTCGCGTCTGTTGGTATACAAGCGCGTTGAGCACGTTCCGAGCCTCCAGAAGAAAACATGTCCCGTTACACCGTGCGTCCCGTCTCGCTTGGATTGACATTAATTTTGGCAGAAGTCTGCGATTCAAGCGATCTAATTAGTCAGTTCCGGCACACCAGGTTTTCCGTCACACAGGGAGGGACCTTAGTCTCCGACGCTAAAAAGCGCGTAGTGAACTGTGCTGTCGCTCGTTCTGTTAATGCTGTCCCCAACTCTCCGCTACTACCACCCTACTTACTCGCGATAGTACACCTCTATGGAGAGCTTAGTAAGGTCCCTCCTTGTGTGCCGGGAAACCCTATGTGCCGGAAACAGCCAATGAGAGGACACGAATAGCATCTTTCCCGA